>JAULCE010265516.1:0-10900 GCA_032359355.1 Macoma nasuta | reverse complement strand
CTTTTGGCCATTGGGGTATCTTGTAAATTTATACCTTTCCTCTGATCCAAATGAGTTCTTGGTTGTCCAACAGGTATCTTTCGAGAGTCGACAAAGTCCCAAGAAGAGATTCCTCTACATCATCTACTTTTTCACTTCTTCTGTGATACCGAGCGAGACTGAAACAATCGAGCAGAAGTCATTAACCCTTTGCCTGCTATATGGACGTACATAGTGTCATATGCAAACAGCTTGGATCCGGATGAGACGCCAAGTTACTTAGCATCTCATTCGGACCCGGGCTGTTTGACACACGGTCAATATCTTTACCTAACTGGAGAAAAACGGTGAATTTGAAAAATAATCAAAGCAGACGAGAAATTACGTATGCGCAGAGTATCGGCACAGGCAAATGGTTAAGGTAGCATATTTAAAATTCAGAATTTGTGTTCTTTGCATTTGTGACAGAACAAGACATCTTCGATCTCGAGATTGTCTAATCTGATTAAACCCTGTGGAACGGGGCTTCTGATCAAGGCGGTTTTTAAACTTTGATTACATTTTCCCTACGTGTGGAGCAAATTGGAACATGTTTGAAAATGAAGCAGGTGAAACTTTTTTAATATTGTCAAGAATTTCAGTGTCTTAAAACATTCTTTAAGCTTTACCTTTAAAATCCTCATCCCCCCACAAAAACTGTGTAGTATTTCATAAACCCTTTCAACACCATAGACCTATTTTGTGTACTCATTACATTTTCAAACAGTGTAGACCCAGATCAGAGGGTTCCTGTAGTTATTATAATTTAAACATATACTGAAGCAAAAATGTTACATAATGTCAAAAGGAATCGGAGTTGTAAATGTTGAGGATTAAATGTACTATGTTTAAATTATAGACTTTTATAATTCTTGCAAGATATTGATTCAACTCCGCAATATGAGCCAAATTTATCCGCAGCATGAAATTTTGCTTTGCATGTAAAATGACATCAAAACTTGACATGCCGTTTTTGCCATCACATATCAAAAATCTGGAAAAAAGATATGCATGCATAAATGTTCATTGCAAGTAAGGGGTAAGGGTATTTGAAAAAACAAAACAAAATAACTTACGGCAATGCTTCTATTTCGCCACACCTTCTTCTGTTGTACAGCATCAACCGTGGCAATACAGCTTTTGCTACTATGGCATATTGCGATTTGTCTTGCAAGTCCATGTTTTGAAGCAATGACTGCAATCTCTCAGCCATTTTCTGTACATCTTTAGGATGGGGTAGCTTTCTTCTATTGTCAAAATGACGTTCTTTTATGACAGAGTGAACTGTTCGGCTGACGCTTGTTCCCCATTGAATTTTCAAAATTTGTAAGAAGTCTGCAGCTTCAGATTTTCCGTTTTCATTTCTTGTCTTTATGCTGCAAGCATATTTCAGGCCAGCCATTCTTGTTAAGTCATACCCTACTTTTAGAGCTACACTTGGGTGTTTGAGATCGTCTCCTTCCTCTGGCTGACAGAGCTGCAAGGTTACATCAACAACAGTGTCGAAGTGGGATGGTTTAATAAGTTCAGCCATGGTCATCAGTGGATCATTCAGTTTCTTTTGTGCCTCAATCAAAAGACGGGCAGCCAATCTCATGTGAAATGAACTAGTGCGAAATTTCGTCAGTTTGTTGTCTACACTTTTGGCCAGCCAAACATCTCCCAACTGTGCTATTAGGGAATCATTTTGAGCAACAGCAGTAATGGCATCACTTCTCATTATTCCAAATACTTTATGCTTCAAGACTTTGGATGCACAATCGGGAACATCTTTTAACAGTGCTTTTACCTGCATCTTAAGGATGCTTTTCTTCAAACGACAGCCACTCTGGTCTGATCTAGGGCAGATTTTCTGATGCTGTGTAATGCTTGAATTTGTATTTATCCACAAAAAACAATTTGGACATGGACCAAACTGGTCATATTTGAAGTCATTTCCGCAGGATTTACGCATTATGAGCAGTTCCCCTCTTTTGCACTTTAGCACCTTTTCATTGTGAATGTTATCACCTTCATTGCGAATAATATCTTGTAACTGCCTAATTTTTTTCTTCAGCATGATGTTTTCTGGATAACCCACCAATTCTGTTTTCATTTTACACAACATTGCAACATCATGTTCATGACAATGTTTATTCTGTATATGGTTTTGAATGTGTGTGAAGAGTTGGCAGCAATATTTGCACGCATGGACAGTATCGTAAGGTCTGTCAGCAGTTTTGTGGCGATTAAATTTACCTTGATTGGACTTGACAAAACGTTTGATAAAAATGCCTGGTTCTTTTTTATCTCGGATAATATTGTCTTCACCCAGGCCACGATCTTGGGGGCTATCCCCATCATCATTTGGAGCATCCACATTTCTTAATGCTTTCATTTCTTCTTCCATTTCATCAACAAATTCATTTAGATTTACATCATCATCTGTAGTCTGCGTGACATGATGGTTATCTTCAGTTTCATCACCAGAGTCAGGAATACTTTCAACTCTTTTTTGCTGACCTTCAAGACTTCCACCGGACAACATTTGACCAAAATATACTCTTTTTGATGGTTTTTTCCTTTCCTGATTTCCATCATGAACATTCTCCTGTTCAGAGTATTCAACACTTTCACTGTCAGTATCAGGAATGTAGTCACTATCATTATCACTATCATCAATAACTTCAATGTCTTGATATTTCAAATTTTTGAGTTTCACCTGGCCCTCTAGTTCATCATCATCATCATCAGCTGTAGTCTGTGTGACTTGATAGTTAACTTGAGTTTCATCACCAGAGTCAGGAATACATTCAACACTTTTTTGCTGACCTTCAAGACTTTCACCAGACAACACTTGATCAAAATAAACACCTTTCGATGACTCTTTCCTTTCCTGATTTCTATCATGAACATTCTCCTGGTCAGAAAATTCAACACTTTCACTGTCAGTATCATGAATGGAGTCTCTTTCAGTATTACCATTTACTTCAATGTCTTGAGGGTGATGTTTCATATTTTGGGGTTTCACCTGGACCTCATTAAGAACCCAGTCAATATCGCTCTCTAGTTCTTTTAGGGTGCAGATTTTTTTTTTCTTCTTAAGTATTCCTTAAAAGAAACAAAAAAGTTTACTCGTTATGCTTTTAGTTATGTCACTTATGTGTTAATCTTTTACAAGTAAGTGTCCCTAACATACCCTCCAGGATGGTTATTTTAAACATTTTTTCACATGAAGAGTAATCAACCTTGTTCCCCAGTCAAAGATTTGCCCGTTTTGTTTTTTATCTGTATCCTTTTTGTTAAAAACTTGAGGGAAATCAAATGTATTCTGTTCTTTTTAAACAGCTTGGACCTCGCAAGTTGCCGAGTTACACTTCAGCCCATTTGGATCCAAGCTATTTAAACAAAGCTATAATAAAGGATTCTCCTTTTGAAAAAAACACCATGTCTTTGAAGCTAAAGAAGTTAAACAAAGAGCCACTGGCCCTTTAAACAAGAGCACTGCATGTGGATGTCAATGGTTATCTTATTCAGATCAAAACGAGCCTAATGCTTACCAAATACATTTAAACCTGTGATGAGCGGCCACTCATTAAAGAAGCATGGTTGGTGTTTCAAAAACGATTCATTTTGATAATTGATCATCGGAAATAAATAGACAGGTCCTTACAATCAATCTTAAATTATTAATCGAATTCGTCAAACTTATATAAGTATGCCTTTTTAGCTCTGATACCTGTCAAGATTGCTATATGTTTATAGTAAGGATACAGACACCATTCAAATTATAGAGTTTTGATAAACAAGCAGCATTGAAATTATTGTTAACTGCAGCTGTACACTTCACATGTAGTTTGTGTACATCAAAACTCTTTTGTGCAAGATATGTGATAGGTTAAAGGGTGGCATTCTGCTACCAATTATATTCCATTATTCAAATTCATAACTGATTAATCGATTTATATGAGACCTGTTGGATTCAATTTTCGAATATTGTTGATCATCGTTTAAACCCTTGGCATGGTGACCTCTGAACACAGGTAGCAGCTTAAGGCAGCTCAAAGGTAATGCAGACAGCTCCTGCGGGAGCTTCCTGCATAACTTTTGATCTGTATTAAGCTGCCATCGGTCTAAAAGAATGCTAACTAGTTGTCTATTGAGTGGCTGTTGAACACAGGTCTAAAAGTACAATGTCACTGTATTTTATAAATCTTTGTTTTAAGTCCTTTTAGTAGTGAAGTTAGGCAGAGGTAACAAGGGGCCACTGGCCCTTAACCATACTTGAATGGCTACTAATTTATTACTAAATGGACAAGTACATGGACTTTACTTAATGCTAAAGAAACTGATGCAAACAAACTTACAAACACTTGCACATGCAGGACTTTTCTCCTTATATAGCTGATCCCCTTCCCCTCATTTTATTTTAGATCATGCAATTTCCCCCAAAAAATTGACATTACATTGGCATTTTTCTTCCTCAGTCCCAAAATATCTGTATTTTTCTCCCAAAAAATAAGAGGCCTTATGTCCCTTTCCCTGTAAATGGAAAAAAAACCCTGACATAATCTTATGGCCACAAACACATGTGAAACCAACCATGTCTTTGAAGACAAATATTTTAAACAAAGGCCACTGACCCTTTTAAAAACTATAATGAAATGGCAGCCTCATTTAGTAATAAATGAAGAGTAAACAATTATGTTTGTGAAGCCAAAGTATTCAGAGGGTCAATGGCCCTTTAACAAGCAAAATTGAAAAGGCCCCTTATTACTAACAAAGGGTTTAAAACACAACAATGTCTTTCATGTCAAAGTATTTAAATAAAGGTTCACTGGCCCTTTAACAAACAATAGTAGAATGGTCCATTATTTGATACTCACCCCTGTATGAAAATGTTTAAACCCATTACCTGATATGCTATATTTAGACTGAAATGAATCTACTGAAAAGGAGCATTTTCTAGAAACAAGAGGACCATGATGGTCCTATATCGCTCACCTAATTTATAGGGTACAAAAGAACCAGTGGAAAAGGAACATTTCAGAATTTCATAGTTTTGATACCATTGTGATAAATAGAGCACTTGATCCTTGATAGGTAATGCTTTAACATTTGTTTCTGTCCGATTCAGGTTTTAAAATGACCAAATAAAAACAGAACAGCAGTAAACAAGTAAACAAAAGCAACAAACAAGTACAGTTGAATCTCGTTATATAACTTGTACTACTGTAAAATTCTGGTCACTTGGCACATAAAAAGCAGAACAGCAGAATATTTCTAAAGTGGACACTAATGAAGAAGCAAGGAAATAGGTGGAGGCATAAAGCAGAACAAAAGCAATGCAGAAAAACTCCAGCTTTCTGCATTACCTTTGTGCTGCATTAAAGCTGCCATCTGCCTTAAAGAGTGGTAGTTTTAGGGACGACAACTGAAGATGACTTTTCATGTTTATCTTGAAATCCTATTATCTCCACATATTTTATTGGTCCCTTGAACTTCAACATAAGGAGTTTCAACTGTAAATAAAATGATGCAAGACAATTACTCTGAAACTTGTCCCTGTAAGTTTCCACAGATGAGATGACAAATGGGCAAGTATTTGCATTCTTTACTTTTAATCTGGAAGAAAAGTTCAAACATACAGTGAACAATTATTGTGCATATTCCAACATGCATATGAAACCAATGCTTAGTTAACTTGTGTGTTTGTTATAGAAGAAATTTAATTCAAAACCTAACCACTGGCATCTTTATGCAGTTTTCTAAAACTTGGGTGCCTGGCAAAAAAGTTCTAATCCATTAATCGGTTTTCCGATTAATCAATTCATTGAATTGGAGCATCGGTCATTTGAAACAGTATTCTGATAATTCGAACACGATTTCCTATAATCGACCAACATTCCCATCATAAAAAATAGTTGTTATACCTTTTCGTCTTGTCAATCCTAAACTTTGGACCAGTTTATTCTCAGACTGAGCATTTTGGGATTGAGCACCGATCTTAGACTGAGCATTTTCACAGGTCTACTTATACAATAGTATAATGACAAACAGTGTAAACCCTGATCAGAGGGCTCCTATAGAAGTTCTCTGATCTGGGTCTACACTGTTTTGCAAATAATTCCCACAGATGATGTGGATATTCAGCATGAATTGGTATTCATTATACATGCATTATTTTGAAAGGGCTTGATACTCACTCTGCATGGTCACTCCTAATATACACCATTTTCCATTGGCGATCTGACCCGATCACTTTACCAGGCCACATAACATTAGCTGGGACGCCCTTGCAGCCCTTCACCCAGACAAATTTCTGAAAAAGAGTGAAAGGAATGAGCCGACAAAACATAACATGCCATATTTGGATACCATCAAAGGTTTACAGGGGCGAGAATAGACCCATTTACTCAATACTGAAAATCTGTGCGGGCATAGGCCCCAGACAAGTTTCAGGGTATGGTATGAAGGGGACCATGACATCCACACACCCATGGATGTTGAAAATAATATCTGAGATCTAAAAAATCTCAAAATCCGGATTTCCGTTGTTTTGGGAAACCTCAAATCCGGATTAACCCCTGGGTTTATAATGGCACTTTTGAAACAACCCTTTCTATCATTTACACACACAAGACAAGAGCTGTCAATAAGACAGCACACTGGACTATTAAACTGCTTGACTGAATTTAAACTATAACCAGAATATTTAAGTCCAAAAAGGGGCATAATTTCCTCCATATTCAATTCAGAGTTAAGAGACTTAGCTTACAGGGTCCTCTGACAATCCCGGATATGTGTGTTAAGTTTGAAGGCAATAGCATAACTACTGCACGCAAAACTTTAACCAGAAACTTAAGTCCAAAAAGGGGAATAATTTGGTCCAAGTTCAACGCAGAGATATGGGACTTGGCTTACAGGGTCCTCTGATGACCTCGGGTATGTGTGTGAAGTTTAAAGGCAACAGCATAACGTTTCTGAGAAAGTACATGTATGCAAAATCTTCAAGTTGCAACGCCGACAGCGACACTAATGCAGGCGCGAAGGTGACTGTATTAGCGCTCCTTATTCTTCAAATAGTCCAGCTAAATAATCAAGGGCAGTGGCCCCTTATTGTCCCTAAAGTGTATGATAGACATGTGAAATGGCACTTTACAATAGGCCTGGATCTAACCAAGACTGCTTGCAGTCTATTAGTCACTGGCCAACCATTTTTAATAAGGAGCAATGAATTTTCTGTCTGGCCATTGTGGCATAGACTGACAAATCAAAATGCATTGTTTTTTGGATGGAATTAGAAAATAAGAGCACTGCAGTGACTGCATGTAATGCCAATACAGACACCAAATTTTCCTCTCAAAAACAATTTCTTCACCAGGAGTAAATATATGTATTTATTTGATATAAAATTGTGTAATATTTCTCAATCAAACCCAATATGATGACTATTCATCATAATTGTCTCAAAGAGATGATTCTAATGTTCATCGTATAATTTTTTTACCAGATTTGGGGGAGAAATACATCAAATTTAGACCTCAAGAAGATTTATCAAAACCTAAAAGGCAAACAAACTAGATCTACATAATAAAATTTGAAAGTATGCAGGAATACTGGACAGCTGTACACTTTTTCAATTATGGTAATTGTGAACTATAATATGGTTGTCACCTCAAACATTGTCGTAACCACCAACCGCCAGTGACATTTCAAATTTTCGATGTCAACATGAATAATGGACTTCTTTAGGTGATAGCGTATTATCCTGCCAGGAAAACATCTTTCATATAGGCAAAGTACGTTATTGTTCACTTCGGCATATTCAGAAGGCATTGAATCCCGCACAAAATGCATAAAATCCAGCATAACTTGCAAGTTTGTTTCAGAACTTTACACTGGCAGCCATTGTTGTTGAAGATGCGGACTTCCGGTTTTTTCGTACCCAATCTTGTTCGTACCCAATTAATCGACACAAACAAATTCGATTTGACTTAGGAATTGTTACGGCGTTATAATTTCGTGACTTGTATTTTTTAGCGAAACGATGATCGAAAAAGTTATTATTTCATTAGTCTCTTCTTTTAAAAGTCACCAAAACTGCTGAAACGAAACACCACGTGATTCCAGCATATCTCGACATATCACGAAGAAACCGTAGTGTCTAAATACGATCAGATAACCGTTGCAGTATCTTCGAATTAAATGATATTTAAAGTATCGGAATGGAATACAATTCATGGCATGTATTAAATCGCTGTCTCTGAGCACAAAGAGTGCTGGAAAGTTGCAAAAAGACGCTGCCGCCATTTTGGTTCAGAACATGTGAGTGTCCAGGCTATCTAGGGGCCGTTTCCCCCTTTAAAATGTTATCCAAAGTATAAAATAAGCAACACAAATTACACAGACAATGAAAACAGACAATCTTACTTCATCAGTGCTTTTAGCACCAGTCCTCCTTCGTTTTTTCGGAAGGCTGGCCATTATTTATCCCTTCCACACCTTTGCATGCCACACAAAAATCCAACAGTGACGTCAGGGCGCGGGAACGTGACGATAAGCGCGAATTAACGAAAGAGGCAGAAGCGTTCCACATATGAAACAAAGGGGCATAATCAAGAAGAGTTGTCGATCTTTGGTATCTTGGCAGTTTATTGGACAGTCCAAATATGGGCATGTCCACAGTTGGAATGACACATAAGGGGCCATTTTTTAGGGTATGTTTGGACACAAAGTAAATGGCCCCTTATACCGTTTTCTGCCAAAAAATAAAGGGCCATGGCCCCTTGCTCGATTATGGCCCCTTGATCGTCTACTGACAAATTAAAAGTCTCCTTGCTTCAGTTTAATGGCACGGACGGACAGACAGACGGACAACTCTGACAAAAACAATATGTCTCCCCCATATAAATATGGGGGGAGACATAATTATATAACAGTTCACTTTCACGTGAAACGACTGCTTGTGATCACAAGCATGCAAAGTTTCATTGAAGTATTTGTTGTAAATAAAGAGAAATCTGCATTTGAAATTTTCACTTAAGTTTAAGATTTTTCTAAGAAGCTTTGTGAAATCGGCCCCTGCTCCTGATGCAACATTAAGAGCAGGGTTTACAATTTTTGCCTCTAGCAGATTATGTAATATTCTTTTTTCCGAACCTTGACCCTTCCTCATCTCTCGATGCTCTCGTTATTACGGGTAATTTTAATAATTACCTTGGGGAAAAATAACGGTATATGTAGGTTTGCCGTCAATGATGCTTTCATGTTGTTCTTGTGATTCAGGGATGGTCAGAAGATGAGCAAACGGAAGAAGAATTATCCCGATCCCCTAGAAGTTGTACATAAGTATGGCGCCGATGCTCTCAGGTTGGTGAGCTTTAACCAGCTTTAAATTAAGCAATTCGAGATAAACCCTTTCCTTAACCCTTAACTTAATGGATACACCTTTCGATGCCTCTTTAGCAGATGACCCCCGAAAACAATGTGGGAAATGGAGCATTTTCGTTTTTTTGTAGAATCATTCAAAATATCAATGTTGCTTTTAATTTAATTGTCTTCCTTTAATATCAAACTTTTACCTAGTCTAAAACAGCATATAAAGTAAAAAGGTAAGTATATACGAATCTTTATGATTTTTGCTAACATTATGTCAAAGGAATTAATCATGGAATAGGGGAGTATACTGCAACATTTACTCTTCAAACTCTGAATTTAATTTTTGTCTTGATTTAATTTGAAAACCGATTTTAGAATACGCATTTCGTTCATTGTCAGTTGTAGACTCTCGTGCTGGCACTTTTCCCTGTTTTCAGATAGAAGTAAAATAGTGACATGAAATCAAGAGTAGCATCGTCATCGATGGCCCATAGAGACGCTACCACTGCACGAGCTCCTGACGCTAGAAAGGCTCGACACATGCCAACTACTCCTTCTGCTCTGATTTCACCACGCCCACTGTGACAACAGCTTAACACAACTAACTGTGCACGTACTTTAGCCTTCTGTACGTCAGCCATGGTCAGCATGTAATCTTCTTCATCTGGTATCTTTGTTGCTCTTGTCTCAGGAGAAGGAGCAAGTACGATGGTAGCTTTTGACAGAATACCATGTGCAGCAATGTGAACAACAGATACTCCTTGTCGTAGTTTCTCTATGACAGCTGGTTTGGTAGCATCTTCTCCTATTAAAGGAGTAACACCAAGTCTATAAGCAATTACTCGTGCCTCTGCATTTGCACTTTCCAAGGGAGGTATATATCTCTCCTCGCCGTTTAACATCACTGTACCAACCAATGGATCACCAATAATCAGTGCGCCTGCCTTGCAGTAATGATCTGCCGGACGTTCTTGGAGAAACTTCAAGGTCGCTATTGAAGGAGCAAGTCTAATGCGCTTTGTCTCTGATAAATATTGTCCCGTGACAGGGTGCCGTAAGGCAGCAAACGGTACTTTGTATAAGGGACCATCAGGAATGATGACAATCTCTTCTTTAACCAAGTCTTTGAGTGAGCCTATCAAAGAGTTATACAGACCTTCTATTGCGCTCCAATTGCTACTATTATCCATGTCTTCTGATGTTTCTCCCCTGGATTCAAGGTCAGTCATGCGCTGCTGTGACAAATTCTTTTCGATAATACTGTTAGTACATGCAAAAAACATAGATTCCTCTTTGGTGTCATTTTGCTTTTGACTGTTTTCGATATCTTGTTCTGTGTCCAAGGACCTGTTCTCACAGTTGACCACGTGACGGACATCCATTTCCTTAAACGCGTTATCGACGAACTCTAAAAATGTGTTTCTACCTATTTTGTACAACTGGAGGGACAATACGTGTTTGCTATCAATAAGATATGCTAAAATAGCTTTGTCATTGTTCTCAAAAGACTAAAACACAATAG
>JAULCE010265515.1:0-13336 GCA_032359355.1 Macoma nasuta | reverse complement strand
ATAATAGCACTAGAAAAGAGCTGAGTCTGCGCTTTTTTATATGTCCGAGTGCCCCTTTTCGCGTGACGCGGCCAATTTCATTTTCGGCCGAACTGAAAGGTTCTATGTCCTTTTATTTTGTGCCAACTTAATGTCGTTTCGCCCCAAGTGTGATTTAGTTCGTCACATAGACTAGTCATATCGCCCAACCTTTTTTTATTTACATCACCACAAAACACGCTCAATCCAACCCTTTCGGACGGAGTTGACAATTACATATCGGGTCATTGTTAATCAAGTGATGGTTGCTTATCAAGTATATAATATATTCTATACAGCCACATAATAATTACCTTTCAAGAGTGGTGCTTTTTCAAATCTAACCAACTAGGCTAGGAAAGGTCCTGTGCATGGTTTTAACGGGATTTCCCATAGGCGAACTTCATTCATCTACAGCTTTATTGCTGCCCGATGTCAAATCATATTATTATTTTGAAACAATCTGTGGACTACCACCAATAGATCACAACTGTCAAAACAAGTTAGTCATTCATTTAAAGACTTGCAGTAGGTTTTTTTTTTAAGCGTTTTTCAATTCAAAGGGAGGTAATTTGAAAATGTGATATTTTCAACTTATTACTGCACCTACAGAAACACAGCATCCCCTTTTTCAGACCGGTTTTTGTTTTTCTGACTATTTCTGCATATATGGAATAAAAGATCTGGTTAATTTGTAATCATGTGAAATCTAAAAGTCATCTCAGACATATTTGTGAGCGTCTAGGATGATTTTGCAAGACAAAAAATGATCACATAAAATTGAGCGATACATGAACATTTTACACATGCAGAGTTTCTTTTTTCCGCTAGTATTTAAACGACGTAATTGCAGCCTGCTCACGTTGTCGTCTGTTTAATTTGACTATTTCCCACGATTGTATTGATATTTTGGAAAAAGTATTTGCCAAGTGTTAAACAGTTTAGATTGTGATCAAATGCCGAGATGCTTGACATCTGATTAGTCTCAGGCTACTGTCAGTTGAATAATACGAATCATTGTATAAGCACTAAAACAATCAGCGAGTTCATTTATAGTTGTCCTTTTCGAAAGCTCTAGTATTTTTGACAATGTATTTTGGATATAATGTAAAATATGCGTAGAAATTTTTATCAGTGGATCGATAAGCTCACCGCGTATCCAGATGTGCTAAAATGAATTTGAAAATATGATGTGAAAAGGAAAGAATTTTGAATCGTGAGAAGTTCTCACAAACGCAGCATAATTGAGGTGCAATCTATAGGTGAGCTGTAGATTTACGGTACTATAGATTTATTAGTGCTCGACATCGATCGTGTTCTTCCGGTAACCTCCGGACATATCGGTAACTAAGAACGAGTCAGTCCGAACGCACCGAAAAAACCCGAGAGAAATAATCAATGAAAAACTCCTTCGAATAAATACGGAAATTGACGAACCAGTGTTACTTGACGGCGATGATGAAAACTTGCTGGATTCACCGGAAGTTTCGGATACCCAAGAATCGCAGCTTATTCTGCCCGGTGAGCAATTCTTTCATTGGTCTGAAAATATACACAGATACCTGTTTATCAAAGAACTACAAGAATTATGTAACTTTGATGAAATGAGAATCAATACAGAGAATATCTGCATGTGAAAGCACAAAACGCACAGGAATATCCAAACATTAAACTTATATCTAGAAAAAACTCAAACAAAAGCAAAACATCAGAGAAGTACGCCTTAGGCTGTTATGTGATATTTCGATTCATACAAGGTGAAAGAACAGGTGAAATCTATGACGTCTTCTGTTCGATTCCACAGGCCAACGAATAGATAATGGTAATTTCGGACACACAGCAGCTGCTACTACATTAGAAAACAATGCAACACTCTTGGTTCCGGCGCTTCCTCAGTGACGTTTTGCATAAAATATACTCAACAAAAGATCAGCTTCGATATTGAAAGGCGATACAATGAAGATTACTGCGAGAACCCTCATACAGAGACAAAACAAGACTGCAACAGATCAATTGTGCTGCATGATAGTGAAACTCTCACTGCCAGTCTCATTCAAATTGTGATGTGCAATTTTCGGAAGTGATTGTAGACAATATTAATGTCAATGATGACATCATAACCTTCGATACTATATATGACAAAGCTCATCTAATGCAGACTGGTGACATACAATACTAACCTCAGCCTAGTTTATCACTTAAGGAACGTATATTTCAACAATAAACACAACACAATTCCAGGAGTGAAATTAGGAAAAGTTAAAGTGAGATCGTAAGATCTAACACAAGCTTATACGCGCAAAAGCACAAACCTAAAAACATTGAGCAAAGACAATCAAAGACACAGTAGCGCATCAGATCAGCTCAAACGAGACAGCGGGTGATAATCCTAATAACAGTGGCGAAAGATTTGTGACTGTCACGCGTTGAAGACCCGTGATACATCATATCAATTACATTGATCCGGATGTTACGGAGAATGATATGCACGGGTTCTTTACCGCAAAAAATGTCTCACCTAAGTAAGTTAAAATGTTCTACCATGGCTACAGATCAGCCTCAGCGAAAGTCTTCTTACCCAACAACCGTCCCGTGTTGTCGAGTCAGACGACTTTTGGCTCAAAGGTGTTATTGTGCAAAAGTGGAAAAATGAGTCTGACTGGTAGTATGAGTTAAAAGAGCAACGAAAATAGAAACAAAACGTACAGTCGTGACGACAACTTGTCACAACGACAAAATGGACGACAATAGTCGTACGACTACGCTTATGACGACACGGGCGACTATGTGTATGCAAATAAACAGGGTCAACAAGGCCCCAACTTTGACAGTACTCACTATATAGCCCAGTTAGACATCGCTTGGCATAAGAGGTAAATTACTGCGTATCCTCCAGGCATCTATAAGAATATCAAGTGCTATGTTTTAGTGTAAGGAATGACGTCTGACACTATCGACGTCAAACGTTTTTACGTCAAGGTGGCGTGACGTCATGTTTTCTATATTTGACCTTCACGAATGATCTGTTAGAAGAGTTGACGTAGTCAAAGCTCGTTGGATCTGTAGATAGCATACAATTCGGAAACCCAACGCTTGCCGATGATATCATTATGGGCAATATCCCGACCAATTTACAGTCGATGCTTAATATTATATCTGATTCCGCATCTAGATTTAAATTTGAGATAAATAAATCAAAATCGTGTATGTTGTCGGTCTCGTGTAAAAGCGCATCCTAACCATTGTCCGATACAATCACTGTTTAGTTATAAGTTAATGTTCAATCTTCCACACACCTTTGAATGATCTTGAGTTCGAATATAAGGACCGAACCAATAATCACTAATCACTAAGAGTTGCCAAAGAGGGAAAAACTCCTTCCATGCGATAATAGACTATGTAGTCCACCCTAGTGGTCTGAACCCTCTACCATCTTCAAGCTTATACAAGAAGGTGATAATCCCGACCAGTCTGTACGGATCAGAATTCTGCAACAATATGACAAATAAGGATGCAATTACTCTTAATAAGACCCAGCATTACATTGTTAAAAGGATTCAATGTTTCCCTTATCAGTCTAAATCGGATATTTATGAATCAATGTTAGGCCTTCATAGAATAAGCTCGGAGGTTGACAAGAGAAAACTTAAGTTTTTCTACAAGCGTTTATCTCTACCGCACGAGAGCATTGCAAAAAGCATATTCATGAGACGATATTTAAACTACTTGCAGCATCCCAGATATGTTTGTTAGGGAATAATTCCAGATATCGCACGCATACTCTCCAAATATCAGCTGACTCACATATTGAACGAATACATGACCAATAATAGCATGCCTTTCGTGATTACGAACGATTTAAACATATTCATACGAGCGTAAGAACAGAAGTGATGTGGACATTTCTGTCAAGCAGACTAGACTTGGATTTATCACACATGATTGCTCTTCATTGGATATCCCGACCAGACAGTGAACTCTTTGTGTGTACTCATTGTGAACACATTTTCACTGACAAGCTTAGACATATCAATGCTGACTGCCTATTGACGTGATTAAAAGAAGAATTAACTTACAAAATTAGAATAGTTTACGACTGTACTGGACACTTCAATGCCAATGACTCTGAAAACTTATTCCAATGTTTGATGGGTAGATGTGTGGCTGAAAAGAAGAACAATGAAAAGCCATTCGAATTCACCTATCAATCATTTTCATACATTCAAAACTATTCTACAGAAGTATCGATATGTAATAACCATTCATAAGCAGAAAGAGAACGTTGGCGCTTAACTATATGTGTGTTACGATGTTTAATAAAACAAAAATTTCTGTTGATAAGTAAAAAAACAATTGACCCTGATCAGAGCCTCTTTTTAAGCCTTCTGATTCGAGTCTGCACTTTTTGCAGGTTGTCGGAGCCATCTTTAATGTAATATAAGGGGGAAAATAATATATAGATGCAAGTGGTCAGGTTCAGCAAATTATCATAAGTTGGATCAGGGGCCTAAATTACCTTACGTGCTAGCTGCACTTATATTATACACGTGGCTTATAATTTTGGTTATTCTGATTGTAATTCTCTTTATGCATCCTTTTATTTTGCCTGTCTCTTTGTATATCTACTATCTTTCTATTTTCTTTGTATTTGTGTTACTCATGTATGTGTTTGTTGTTTATTGTTTACTCTTGTAATCTCCTTATGGAGGAAATAAATATATTGAATTGAATTGAATTGGACAGAGCAAACCGCGGTAGAAGCTTCTATTCAGCCGTTCCAACTTAAAATCGTCGAAACACCGTAATATGAATCGCAATCAGTTTGGTTCGAGATCAAACAAAAAATGTGTCAAGATGTCTGACATAGATCCAAGTTGATTGGCATTTTGACAATAATTTATCAAATAGTTATAAATCAAGTGATTGTTAAAAACATATAACGAGAGATTTGAGTATACGACACTATTATTACAGCTGCCTTTTCTAGCTGTCTAACATGTTTTCTGGCTAAACTACTCAGATTTGTGTAAGATCTGTCAGAATATAAAAACAGCATGATTTTGGTTTGCTTTAATGTATTAAGGAGAAAACGGTTACAAGAGCTATTACTGCCATTAACAGTTTTAAAGGTTCACCGAGGCTATTGAGCACTGCATTATCAGACACGAGTAAAACATTTTAAAAAATAAAGTTATACAAACACGTAATCAAAAAATCCAAGAGCAACCAAATTGCAGAAACATTCCAAAATAAATGTCATCAGATAAAACAAATTAGTACCAAACAATGAAACTCTCACTATAAAAAATTCAACGCCCAGCCATTTCGACATCTTTAGTTAAGGCACACAAACAACTGACATGGCACTTTACACAAACAAAGCTTTTTTCTGATGAACACTTGGCGCCTTCCGATAAGGAAAGAGAAGACAGTGATTTGGAGTCTTTCTTTGGAAACATATCTTTGGAAGACCCCTCAGGAGATGATATCTGGCTGCATGCATTAAACATACTAAAGGTTAAACGCAAAAAGAGGACAATAGCAGGTCGAGAAACATACAAAAATGTTAAGCCGCCAGAACAGCACAGACCAGATCTCAACTGAAATCCTCAACAGAAGAACAGGCCCTAGCAAATTGAATAAGTTGTGAAATGTAAACCCCGTAAGATGTAGTACGGGGAACGTCTCCGTCAAGATGAGGGTAAATCTCTTTTATCATAGATTTTAGAAGAAACAATGCCGTTGGTAATGGAAATATCTAAATCAAGAAAGCCTGATGAAATATCCGAATTAGTAGCTTATTTAATTGAAGTTCTTTAGGGTAAATAGAAGTATGCATTTTGTCAAAATATGGGTTTTCTATATTAAATATGTCATCCAAATATCGAGTTGTATCATAAAATGCATGGATGATATCTGCCTGTGAATCCGGGTTTAGACGTTACATGAAATCTCTCTCATAGCAGTACAAAAACAAGTCCGCGACAAGTGGTTCAAAATTCGTACCCATAGGAATACCAATGACTTGTTGATAAATGTCATTCCCATAACGTACAAAATGTTATCCAGAAGATAGGTGAGTGCTTCACAAACTTCGGAGCAAGTCCATAAAGTGTAACGCCTAACTTGTTCATCTGTAAAGAATGCAAATTCAGCGTTACATGCCAGCAATTATCTATTTTCTCTTTCAAAAGCCTTCTGAATTAATTTAGTCAGTTTATCTTTAATAAAGTCATGGGGAAGGGTAGTGTAAAGTATAGAAAAGTCATAGGTGCTAAGTGTGGATGCAAGATACCTTTTGTTTTGTAGTTTACTTAATTCTTCGTTAGAGTTTTTGATTGACCAAAAGAGATTGATTCCTGAACTTTTCACAATAAGAGTTTGCGTGCTCTTTAATTTTAGTTAGGCAAGAGGTTAATAGTAATGACAGTTGTGTAGTGTTACAAGAGCTGGAATTTGCAATGCAACGTGCTTTGTATGGTTTGTTATGAAGTTTAGGTATCCAGTACATTGTTGGGAGCTTGTGCTGTGTAATTTTCACATCAACTCTCAGTTGTTTACACATAGAAATATGTTCTGCTACTATTGAACGCTCAGACATTTGCATAGAAATATATGACTTTGTATAAATAATTTCCTGAGATAAAACATCAATATAATGTAAACCTCATAGGATGATACATTATTAGATGCTTTTCAGCAGGAACAAAACATATCTAGAATGTAAATCTTGAAATCCTTTCTTAAGCTTGCAGTACGAAGATCTAGGTCTTGGCGGAAGAAAACTTTTCGTTTGAATTGTAGAAAATTGTACGTTTTTTCTATAATATCATCAAATACTTGGTTTTTCAATTCTGAAAGAGCATTGAATTCGGCATGTTCTCGACGACACCATTTATTACAAAAATTCTGCAGGACCTCTGCATTGTGAGCACAATACTTAAAATATATAATAGAAGGTAACCTCAATTTCGGGCCCTTTGCAAGTAAATTACGAATACTTTTATCTTTGATTATGTCAAAATTGCCAGTAATTATGTGGCCAACCGGAGAGTAGCAAAATTTTGAAGATGTAACTCACAGCTGGCCGGTAAATTTTCCTCAATCTTTAAATCTGAAACAATTTTATTGTAATTAAAAATAGTACTTCTGACATTTGTTTTATATTTATAGCAAATGATCGGTGGCTTTGTATTTTTGAAGTACATGGGAATAGAGTCGATGTCCTTTTTATGTCTAAATATGCTTTTGAGGTTAATAAAATCAATACCTTTGTTAATAAAAGGAATTTTCAAAAAGTTCTTGTATGGTCAGATAAGGTATCAATATGAGTTTTGAGAACATGAACTAAAGAAGCAGTACCATTTAGAGGATCATTGCGAAATAATATTTTATCAGCTTGCTCGTCAATCTCCCGTAAAGCTGATATAGATAAAGAAGAAAGCCGAGAAAGCATGACATGTTTGCCAGATGCTAAGCGTAAGTTATGTAGATCCAAAATAGACATCTTAAGGTGCGAGTTTCGTTTAACATTTCCATTTTTACGAAGCCATGTGTTTTATATTTGCGTTTTCTAATAGAAAATATAGAAACTATGTTAATAGAAGGATCTATTGTAACCCGTTTGATAAATATTGTCACTTAAGCCTAAAGGAAAAGGGGTTTGTAATGTTTTAATCCAATTAAGTTCAGCAATAAACCTAGATTCCGATTTGAAACTATTTGCCGCAGCACCGTCGTAGGACAAGTATTCTACAGGCTGAACTAAAACATATTCAAAAAAATGTCCAGATTGTCGGAAATGTTGATTTAAAAAGTTCCGGAGTTTTTTAGTGCGACACTGGTATGCGTGTTCGCAGAATCTAGTTTTCAATGAGCGACCTGTTTGACCAACATACTGGATATCACAATTAGGTTAATTTTAAGTTAAAACATAAATGATATGAGAAGTATTTCAATTTATGTCTGAGGTCAACTTTACACTTAAAACTCTTCCATTTACTTTAGAACTGATTGTAGAATGGCAAGATAAATTATTACAACACATGCACCTCTTGGCATTAAATTTTTTAATTCTAGGATACACTCTGTGTCTTTTGTGAAATGCACGTTTATTAAAAGATCGAAAGATAAAAGATACGTTTATTACAAATCGAATGTCTGATTGATCGTTTCTCTACCTGTCTGATGTTTCGAATGTATCTGTTTAATGACAGTGAAGTTAATGTACCACTTGAATATACTTTCATTCATACGTGTTATATGGTTAACACGTGTTTTTGTATGAAACCACGCAATGCATTGTCAATATATCTGCTGTATTTCTTTGTGTGTACTTTTATGACCTAATATTTTCTTTTAATCACGAGCAAGAATTGTAGTGCGTTAGATTCCTAATGCTAACTGTACTGAAAAGGACATGTTCCATTTTATCGTTTTTAAGCCTAATTGATTTATCATAGTACACTGACTGATCTTCGAAGATTTCAGATGCAAAATGATATTGCCTTCTCAGAAACATAAGATTTAGACGCTTCATTATAAAACGACAAACACCAGAATGCCCATATGATTTTGAGTCATTTTTATTACAAATCACACTATTGAGGTGTGGTATATGTTAATATCGAGTTTGGGAAAAGTCTATCAATATAAAAAGTTTAAAGCGCTTTGAAGACAACCCTATTTTCATTCGTAAAAAACAATTTTTTTAAAGATCGAATAACTCAACATATCGCCTTATACGGATAAGTTGTTTTCTACAAATAAAAACATCTGCCTTAATTTACATGTCACTTGTAAATATTTCATTTTTTAAGAATGTTGTTATCATCACATCTTTTATTATAAACGATGTTAAATATAAATATGAAATGTGCCATAATGATGTTGGATAAAGCGGCGACTCTTATAGATATGCACGTTTTGTAACGGTAAAGACGCACTAATATTGGTGTTGATGGGCGCAAAACGGTGTAAACTCTGATCAAACGCCAGATTGAAAAAGTGGTGGCTGATTTGGGTATACTCTATCCGTTTTGCAATGTTCGAGTGCCTCTTTATGTGACGTTTACCAATTCTGTTTTGTTTGAACAGAATTGAAAGCAGCAAAACATGATATTAGTTACTTAGTTATTCCATAAAATATATTGATCCATATTGAATTGCACTTGCGTGAAAACAACAAACTGTTGAAATGAAGCGACATGATTCTGACATGTTCTATGCATAACGTCACGTGAAAAAGCTCAATTCGGTTGTTTGGCATTTTTAAAAAAAAAATACGTCAATTTTGTCTCCATGATGAAAAAGTAAACAGGCTATTGTGTGATTGACGGAACGTGTTACAAGCTACAAATGTAAGCAACTGTTAGCCAAATACCTTTCTTCTTGATATAGCTTCATTTTTAAATATTGTTTTCTTTATGCTTTGAAATTAACATTAATGTGTGTGGACATAGACTTTTCTCGTGTCAAAGGTACCAGGAACCTTAAGTCGCAAGAAAGGTCAAACATTTTCACGCATATTCCGTTTTTCTCCGTACATTCTTAATTGTAGAGAATAAAAATCGTGTACGGTTACACTCTGACACTCCGTGTTGCACGAGTTTGTTGTAGCCACACATAAATAAGCATAGCACGTGGCCTTTCGATATAAAATTGAGGCCTTTCGAGCTGGAGTTCGGTATTGTTATGTTAACAAGCGTTTGTTTACAAGAATGTCCCATCTCTCTAAGAAATCAACAGTTTAAACTATCGATACTAAGCAGTCATGTATGTATCGTTGGAAAGTGTCACGGATTCGACAGTAATATTTTGTATAGTCTATGCATGCATGAAAGGAAATCAATCTGTTTTTACGATTTTGAGGGATAATATGGCTTTAAGCAAAGGGCTTTATTAGCCCTTGCTAAAAACACATTGTTTTCATGCGTTTAATTGACCATTTAGTTTATAAAACGTGACAGCAGACTCACATTCCCGTCCTAATTCATCGCAGCGGAGTGTGCAAAAGAAATTCTATTACGCCACTGTTTAAATTTTTCCAGACACCGACTCGAAAAAATGGTATATTGCTTCCTTAGTTCGGTAACTGAGAATGAATATGACTAGTCATGCTGGTTAAGCAGATATAATACAAAAGTCGATTAAAAATCCTGCCAGTTTAAACGTATGTGTTAATATGGCTAAATCAATCATTTTGAGTGAGAACTATTACAAAACGCATGTGAGCAAAGAGCCGTTTCGAGGCAAGAAAACGCGAAATACAGTCGTTAATTTCGCGTCCACACACGCAAAAGTTCAATCAGAAGCTTCGACGTTTGTCTGATATTCAATTATACGAATAAATCACCTTAGATGGGCTAAATAAAACAAAAACTTCTTATCGAAACATGGAACACTCTCCTTCCCGCTTTGATGCTCAAAGAAACCCGTGCAAAGCCCAATATTTATAACTACCAGTTCAATGTTTATACATAGTGAAAATGGGTTGATATATCCCTTTTTTCCACAAACAATTTTGAGACTTATCCGCAATGAAAATCTAAGAACAAGAAAAATGCCATTTAAAGTATTATTGGAATAATTATAGGAAATTGAGCATTTGCGCGTTACGAGCAGTGCTCAATTTCCTACAATGATTTTAATAACCATACATTCCAGGGGTGCTAAAAGGCGTTTCTGTGGAGGAAGGTGTTACATCAACAAGACCTCAAAGAAATTATTTCGTGTCGTTGCTACATATATATTAATAATTCCTCGATTTACAAATCTGGGCCGCCGTGGCCGAGGGGGTCCCTCACCAACGAAGTGACGGGTGAAAATCTTTTTGTGAGAAAGCCTTCCTGCTGGCCTGCGGTAGGTCAGTGATTCTACCCTAGTTGTCCGTCTGTGCAACCCAGATTCTGGGGTATTCCTCCACTAATTATAACCCGGGTGTCGCTGAAATACTGTCAAAGCGACGTAAAACCCAACAGAAACAAACAAATAAATGTGTGTATCTTGTTGTGATTGCACCATGTGTTTTGATAGTCAAATAATGCTAAATTCGTATTTCCTCACATTATTAACCTTGGTATGTAGCTAGATACAATTGTAGCGAGTGTTTCGATAGTTGCTGTATGCTATATTCATATTTTATCAGATTATCAACCTTCGTGTGTGGCTAAATGCGATTGCAGCGAGTGTCTTGATAGTTATTGAATGCTATACTCATATGTCTACAGATTACCAACACACATTGATAGGCGGCTATATGCGATTGCAGCAAGTGTCTTGATTGTAACTGAATGAGTGATTCGAAATTTCTCAAATAATAATTCTTGGGTGTGCGGCTTGTTGTAATTGCTGCGAGTGTATTGATAGTTACTGAATGCCATATTCAAATTTTCTCCGATTATCAGCCTTGGTGTGTATCTAGTTGAAATTGCAGAGTGTGTCTTGATAGAACATGAATGCTTTATTAATATTTTCTCAAATTACAAACCTGCGTATGTAGCTGGCTGCGATAGCAGCGAGTGTCTTGCTACCTAATGAATGCTATATTTATATTTCCTCAGGTTACCAACCTTTGTGTTTGGCTAGTTGCAATTACAGTGGGCTTCTTGATTGTGTATGGACCGTTCTCTGAAGACGGGACCAACCCGTTCTCTGTGGGATTATCCGCCGCTTACAACGCCACCTCTCGGAGCATCTGGGGCGCTTGCATATCCTGGGTTATAATCGCTTGTTCAACAGGAAATGGAGGTTTGCAATAATATTACTCAATAAAAGCGCATTCCGGCGCATTTGTAGCAGACGACTTTTGAACGCATTGTGGAAAAAGAAACAATAATCGTGATGAACAAATGATGCTCCATTTCCTACATATTGTGGCTATTCTGAATGGCAATTTCCTTTGACCTAGATATTTATCATTTTCATCAGATTATTGGGAATAAGTCTAAAATGACATATGAGACGCTTATAACTTCGAATTAATAGGCATATTAAATCAAGTACGAGTATATCCGTGTTGTACAAGGCCTAGTACCGCTAGCCACAATGTTTGATATCCAATGATATATACACGCAAGGTGGCGAGTTTGAGCTACGAGTTGTGGCGAATTATAACAGGCCAGAACACGCCAGTTTTCATAAAGAACTCGCATCCATGTAGTGCTATATCGAAAAAACGTCTCCTCATGTCGCCAGAACTCGCCAAGGAGTGGCGAGAAGTTGAAACTGTTTAAAATCATCGCGCGAGTTATGTCGCTCACGTGTCGAAGATATGTCGTATGGATCTCGCGCACACTCGGACACATATCTATAGCATATCTTCACTAGTCGTAGCTTCTCGCCGTGTTGTAGTCTCCACCGACATGTCACGAGTTTGCTGCGAGTTTGGATGACTTGTCTATGATAACAAGCGGCGATATTGCACGGCTACTTTTCGACATCTGCACGTTATTATACGAGTTTTGTACGACATGTGTTCGACATTGCCACGAGTTCAGACGAGGTGTGGTTATACTAAAATATTGTATTATATTTGGATCAACATCATTTCGCTGAAAGATTCCAGGAAATCTATCCGCATAATACATTGTGAGTTCAGATCTAAAATGCTTCACAAGCGTAAGGAACATCGCTTTTATATCCAAAACGCCATAAGTCGCCACAACTCGACCGGTTTTCTTAGTTAATCGTCCTAAACCCAAGCATACGTCGCCACAAGTAGCTTTTCTGTTCGTTTTTGTTGTTTTACGTCGCTTCGACAATATTTTAGTTATTTCGCGACGCCCGGCTAATTACTAGTGGAGAAAGACCCCCAGAAACCAGTCTGAGTTGCACAGATGGACACCTGGGTAGAACCACTGACATACTGCAAACCAGCCGGAACGCTTTATCACATAAAGATTTTCATCCCTTGCGAGGATCGAACCCACAGCGGTGAGGGGCCATGGGATTGCAAGTCGTACACTTTAACCACTCGGCCACGGGGGCCCCTCGCCACAAGTCGTAGAAACTCGCATACACTCGAACAGTTTCGCAGGCATGTCTTCGATTGTCGAGGGAATGTCGTATGTATATGTATATCGTATAAATATCGCCTAAATCCATGTTAAATCGGCGACCATCGTAGAACTTTCGTGTGAATATCATTTTGACTTTTTCTCAGGGGGGGGGTCCACCTCAGAGAAGATCAATAAAAGTATATGATATGGATGCAAATTACCTGGAAAGTATATTTGACGTTGGAATATATCATCATAAGTGACAGTAAGGGGGCAAAACCATTATGTCTATACCGATTTGATATATGCTTAACCATTTT
>JAULCE010265404.1:0-10901 GCA_032359355.1 Macoma nasuta | reverse complement strand
GGAACGAAACCAACGTTTTGTGTTAGATCAGAAATGACGTTATAGCTGCAAATCGTACTTTATTGGACCGAAGGACGTCATACTACATGAACTATGTTTTAGATTAATTCTGCTATAAACTAATCTGAAATCGTAGTCTATTTAGTTAATAAGTCTTTGTCTCTTCTAGAATGAAAGCGAAATAATCTTGCTAATGGCTCACTATCATTCTGTCCCAGGCTCGTTGTTTTGTGTATCTCAATAGCCACCGTTTCAAATCATATGTAACTTTTTCAGCGGTCTAGGTAATAAGTACGTTTATGTAATATATCTAAAAATGTTTGAGAGTAGTGACTCAGGGTATGGTTTAGGGTCTATGGCCCCGGGCTATGAAACATAGTCAAACAGTCAATAGTGTGGTCTGGGGTCAGAGACGCAGGATATGACTTCAAGTCAATGATTCAGTGTATGTCTTAGGTTTTTTTCTTCGGGACTATGACAAAGGGTCAAACAGTCAACATTGTATGGTTTGGGGTCTGAGACTCTGTGCATGACTTCGAGTCAATTCAAAGACTCAGTGTATGTCTTAGGGTCTTTGCCTCGGGGCAATGACTTCCGGTCAATGACTCGATGAATGTGCTTGGTGTCAAAGTCTCGGAGTTTGGTTTGGAGTCTATGATTCGGGGTTAAGCTTCGAGTCAATGCCTCAGGATATAACTTAGACTATATGACTCGTGGGCTCAATGACTATATGTATGACTTTAGGTCAATGACTCCGAGTATATGCTTGGAGTTGCCTCAAGCTGCTTGAAACCTATGGTGATTACATTGAACCATAATATATTGCCAATGATTAGAAAATAAAATGTAATGATTTATCGATTAGAAAATAAAATGTAATAATTTATCGGCAAATACGTCTAAATCATAAACTGAACACTGATTCGGTTCAGTGATCAATGTCAACAGAAAACAAGGTTTGGGACATAGGTGCCGATGCACCATGCTTAATGTCCTTAAATGTCTTGAGTCTAACATCAGGCTATGTGTCTTTAGAATACACCAAGCATATATCTTATAATGTTTAAAAACACTTCCAAACTAAAGGTTTTCCACGAACATGGTATTCATTATTGGCGTCCGATTTTGACATGAATAGTACGTAAAAAAGAAAGTGGATTAAAATGGTGATTTATTTCAAATGGAAACTCACAAAGTAGAGTTTGTAATTTTTTATTAATAAACAAGGTTTTATAATCTTAGAAGACATCCTTGTAACATATAGGTTAGACAGTGGGCGTCCATGTTTTTTTATTTAATCAGCTACACATTTAAGCTTTATTACTCATGCATTCCATCGTAAGTGGAACACCAGAACTAAGCAAATCGCTGACCGAGTTAATTCTTCCCTATATTATATACTGATACTTTGTTTGCATTTTCAACAAAGCCAACATATCATTTGAATTCCACTCCACACTACGAGTAAAGTGTTGATTGACGCCTCTGCAGGCGACTATATAGTATATCACTGTTGTATATGCAGCTATTGCTCGTTACTTGTGACTTCAATACTTCATTTGCTTATTTTTTCCCAAAGTAAGTCTTATTTGCGTCGGCCTAGATATTCACTTTGGATCATAAATTTATAAAGTGAGTTAGTATACACCATATATATGATGTAATGTATAAATCTAGTCGACAACAAATGGGCTTTTATTCAACTTTTGGTAACCTTATAACTTTGACAGTGCTAAGACATTTCGTCGTTATTTAATAGTATTCAGCTTTAAAACGTTCAGTTCAAGAGACGTTTAACCACATAAACTCAAACAAACTAGTATAATTTGCGGCTGCTTAGACAAAGAATGCATGTTTGATTTGTTAACCGTGTTTGATTTGTTACTTCATTGGTATGACTATTGCTCGAATCGCACAAATAAATTGGACCCTGAACAGAGACCAAGCTTTTCGGCGGCTGACCCGAATCAAAGTGTAATTTGGAGCTATTCATATTGTTGCGATAACTGGTAACACGACGAATATGAAGTACTACCCGTAATAGTCATAACGAAGGCTATTCTTTTGTCATATAACTGTCGTTGATTTTGGTTAAGTTTCTCATCTTACAAATGTATTAGACAATGAATGATGTCAAAGCGTCATTGTACTATACTCAAGAACAAAAGCGTGGTATCATGACAAGGTTTGCATGACATCCTATTTTAGGTCATTTGGTCTTAATGAATTGTTCTGGATATTATATAAAAACAGGTAAATTATCTTTTCTGTGTTATAGAGATTTTCTTTTTCGTATATCGTGCAAAGCTTTTGTCCTTGAGTTCATATTGTACAAAATGAAGACACACGTTGTCGATTGGGATAAGCGTTTCTTGAAAATCGCTTTTAATCAAGAAGCTCGCTCAATAACATGGTTTCTAGACTCGTTAAACTCTTTCATCGCCGAAGTCGCCTAAATGCGCCGTTGAAAATAGTGCAGTCCCAGATATGACGCCGCCTTATAAGGTGGCGTCTAATCTGGGACTTTGCTATTTTGCAACAAATTTTAGTCCCGGGTTAACAGTTTTGTAATATACAACAAACATTTGATCGTTTTTGTGATTTATTTCGTTAAAACATTTTCTCTTAAACTAGTCCCAATCGACAATTTTAAACTTGGCGCCGAAAGAGTTAAGAAAGCTTACGACAACTCGTGTCAGATACGATATGTATCGTATCGTACTAACACTTAAACTCGACCACCTCAGATAATTGTTTTTTACATCACGTATTTTAATCAACAAAATATGACATTTAACAGATAAAAATAGCCTTTTAACCCATTCACTGTTTACCTCGAACAATAGTGTCATATGCATGCAGCTTAGATCCGGAAAAGTCGCAAAAAAAATTGGCGTCTTATCCAGATCCAAAGTTTTTGACATTAGGCCAATATATATGAAAAAAAATCTGTGAAGTTTGAAAATAAAGCAGGGGATATTTTGCGCGATCGCACAATTGCCTCATGCAATAAAGGGATTTAATTTTATACAGTGACGAAAGTCATTAGGTTAATTTTGAATAACACATTCGTTTTTAAATATTATAAAATAAATAAAAAATCGACTTGAGCGAGCAAAAAAGAGCTTTCTGCCACCAACCAACATATATTGGCTGATCCCCACTGCGACTTATGATTAAAGTGCTGAAACGATTGATGATAGGTGGTTCATGTCAGAGGATGTTGGTTGATTGCAGCAGTTAAAATTGTATTTTTGCACAAACATTTTGTTAAAAGTCAGCCTGAAAAATGCAAATTTTTCATGAACTTTTTTTTACTTTTCTTTATAAATAAAAGCGTATCCCTTTATAAATTTGAGATGAACCACGCAGTACGAAAACTAATGGAATTGAAAATGGAATCGGAACCAAACTGGAAACGATTACAACTGATTCGACTGGGCACGAACTTCTTCGGGGGTATAGCGTTCTTACCGATTCAAAACTATCATCAACCGCATGATGCGCTTTATAAATGGCATCATGTGGTCTGGAGTTTTGGAACTGGTGTGTACACAGTATTTCAGCGCAACCGAACCGGTGCGAACTTGAGCAAATCCGGCAACAAAAACGTCGATTTAATTAGTTTCAGTACTCTGTCAGATTCATTCGTAATCAGCTTCGCTGTTTGACACCATCATCACCTTACGGTTTAACCACTGTCCTACTGCGAAATGTTCCTTCTGCTTAAACTACTGTCTGCTTTGTTAAATCATGTCCGCTTGTTTAAATCAAGTGAAAATATTAGATAAGAACCAGACAGACTGGATCAGAACCAGACGTCGGCTTACCCGGCATTCGACCTGGAACTAAGTTTTGAGAAAACGAACGCCTCGAATCGTATCGTAGCTATGGGATAATGTTGTTTTTTTCATATTTTTTTCCATATCTAGATCATGTAAATCAACTTAACAGGTAATGGCGTTTTTCGTCGGGCTTGCTTGTGTTCAGATATAAAAGTCAGACAGTTTAATTTCTTAATCAAGTTAGTATTGCTCGGTTACTAAATGAGTCTCTCAAAAAGCGAATAGGTCACACGTTGACAAAGGTTCCAAAATTCATAAACCATTCTCGAACACTTTCAATAAGATCTTTTTAATGGTTAAGATAATGTTGTAACGCAGCTATTGATAAGACTCTACACGTTTCGAAATGCAAATGCGGTTTGTCTTGTTCTCTTTTGACACGACCTACAGTAATAAACTAACTTTTTTACCGGTTTACTGGTTTGCCTCAATTCACTAATGTACAATTAAGAATACGAACCGGTTCAAAAATACCGGATACTACACGATGCGATTTATGTGCTTTTAGAGGTTTATTAACCGGTTTGAACATGTACGTCATATCTTATCGCAAACAGACATGTCGGTGTCGTTTATCACCGATTCCGTTCAAATTCAAGTTTCAATGATATTAGTTTCAGTACTATATCATGTTTCCATGGTGTAATTTGATACAATTACTTTGAATGGCAGACAAAGAATTTTCTATTAGTTTGTATGCACGTTTAAACGAACATGAACAATTTGTAGAAAAACGAACATTCAGCTATGTCGAAGTGCAAACATAATCCCTCGAGTCATAAATTGTAAAGATTGCAACTACAGTTCGGATACATAAACTATATGGGCAATGTCACACAAAAAGGGGCACTCGGACATAGCAAACAGTGTGGCCCAAGTCCATCCGCCACGTCACTGGTCAGGGTCTGCACTGTTTGCAATCTTAAATTACCTCCAAGTATACCTTTAAATGAATACAAATGGTAAATTTCGTGACTAGATGCTCGAATAGTAGCGCTGAAAAAGAGCCGAGTCAGCGCTGTGTTGATATGTCCGAGTGCACCTTTGTCTGTGACGTCAGCCATATTGTGTAATCCCTTTTCTGCTTATATTACATGTACTAGATACAATTTGCAAACACAAACACGTAGAATGGAAATGTGTCTATTAGACCAAACAGTGAACAGCGTAGCACTGTGCTGGTTAACCCAATTTTAAAACGGCTGATACTTGCAAACAGTGTGTATCCAGATCGGACGCCAATCCGTTCGGCTTCTGACCCTGATTGAAGCTGTTTCACACCAGGCAAAATTAAAGCAGACGAGAGTTCAGGCAGATGAATTATTTCGCAGAGGGTTAATTGTTTGCATCGAACTTCGACGAAGCCGGATGACATAAATATATGTTTTGCCTAAGAGTATATGAAGATTTAACCCTTGACACTACATAGGTCACGATAGTTACATTTTTCAAAATATCTTTGATCGGGATAAAAAGTTATTAGAAATCCAGACAGTAGTTTTACGACATTCGGGGCAAATCGGAAAGTGTTTAAAAAATGTAGACCAGGGTTTAAACAAACGACAATTGTATTTAGCGGGATAAAGGTTAAAACATATACTCCATGCTATCCATACCTTAGCATATTGTTTGTGTTGAATAACATTTTTTTACAATTGCATCGTTCCACTAGTCGTTGTGTTTAATGCCTTCCGACGGTTTCGTTAGCAGAAGTAGTAAATTGGCTTTAATGCCATTTTGTGGTACAGTTGTCTCAATTAATTCTGTCTGGATATCGTAAAGGTGACATCGCATTGCAATAAGGGTGTCAGACTCGCTATTAGAAATGCCGCTGGGGACGGTTGAAGTGCATGCTGTTTTTCTTACTTGGTCGCCTTTAAGGTTAAATAACACTTACTACTATCTTTAATGGCCTTGGCAATTTTGTCAATTTCGACAAATTCAAGAAATACTGATATGAAACATGGACATCGAACACAATCAGCCAAACCCATTTGGCTTGTTCTTAATTTAGCCCTTTCGTCGCCAAATTTTAAAATCGTCGGTTTTAACTGGATTTGGAACAAATATTTTAACGAAATAAATAACAGAATTCATTAAATACGCCTTGACATTCAGGAACCGTAATATCGGAATAATAAATAGTCGGTTTTAATTAGATTGTGATCGAATAATTTAACGAAATAAATAACATAAAAATCTTTATTCATATTTGCTTTTCAGAAAACCCAAATATTAGGAAGAAACTGTTTTAAAACATGGAGTCTCTGAGCAGTCGCTGCCTTCTTAGGCTTTATTTATTTGCAATGTCGATTTGAGTCGCCCATTAACCCGTTACCTCCATATGCTACAGTGGGGTTACTTTTCTTTACCATCAAACGCTAAAGACATTTAGCACCGACAATTTTTACGAACAGTTGCTTGCGTTGCGTTTGATCTGGATCAAACCGTTATGACATTCATAGTGATACAATATTAAAAATTCTTAAAAAGTGTCATAATTTCATATCATTTGATTTGCGTTTGCTTAGCGTTAGTGTTAATACGTTTATCGTGTGTTCCCCTGTTTGTTTCAACCCCTTCTCAAAGAAATAAAAAACGGCTGAAAAGGGAGAATTGCTGGGCTAACAGAAATTGCTAATTTTGTGTGTTTTAGGAAACGGAATGTTTGCTCATTTTGGGCAAATTCTCCATTTTCTACAATATTTTCAAAATGTAACTTACAGAAACTTCCAAAGGTTTTTTTGTGTAGAAAATGGTAAACAAGTCACGGATTGAAAAGTTGGTGGACAATTATTTTATTTTCAGTTTGTTTAGCTTAAACTATGATTCAACTCGTGACAAACAGCATGGATCTATATCAGACGACAATCAACTTGATGTCTGAACCGAATATAAACTGTTTTAAAATATTACGTTTATCATAATTAGCTATAGTAAATAAATGAATTAACTAAGGGCGATATCTCAATAAAGGGCATACAATTATTTTACACTGTGTCGATATGTATAGTGGGATTAAACCATAGGTTATCACACGACATCCTTGATATCGGCTCGAGGGCTAATAGTATCGTTCGAAGGCCAATGCAAGTCCTTTGTCTTTCTTCGGCACCGGAAGCCGTGTGACAACTTGCTTATTACATTGGTTAACATGATAAAATGTACTAAATGATTAAGATATATATATGTATATTATGGTATTTAACTTGCGGCGATATATAAATAAAGAGCAATTGTTTTTTCACTGTGTGAATATACATAATGGGATTATATATATAGGTTAGCACATGGATGTGAGTAAGTGAGAGATGTTTGATCAACATCCTTGATATCGGCTCGAGGTCTAATATCGTCCGAAGGCCAATACATGTATCAAAGTTTGGTCCTATGTCTTTATTCAGCGCCCGTAAGCCGTGTGACAACTTGCTTATTACATTGGTAAACATGTTTAAGTCTATATGATTATTTAGATATAAAGGTACATTATGGTATCAAACTGGGGGCGATATTTAAATAAAGGACATACATTTATTTTACACTGTGTGAATATACATAGTGGGATTATTGAAATAGGTTATCACATGGAACTGAGTAAGAGAGAGATGAATTACCGACATCCTTGATATCGACTTGAGGGCTTATATCGTCTGAAGGCCTATACATGTATCAAGGTTTGGTCCTTTATCATTCTTCGGCCCCCGTCAGCCCTGTGACGACTTGCTTATTACATTAATACACATGTTTAAATCTACCTAAGATTTAGATATATATGTATATTGTGGTATTTTTAAGATTAATGCATTAATTTTGACCTCTTTAATGCCAAGAAAATAACCATTATTGTTATAAATAGACTAAACGGCGGAGAGGCAAATGTGATTATTCTGTGTACGACTAAACAGTATGCAATTCGTTTCGTTTATATAGACGACAAGCTTAACATTTTCTCTTGCGGAAAGGTTTTTAGAGAATATAGTAGATTTGGTGCAGACCGATCGTTAACATTGACTCCCAAGTCCCAAAGACTAGTTCCAATTAGCCGTGATCATGAAAAACAGTCAGTTTGCAAGAAGAAAACAAAAACATTACATGTAAGTGGATGTTCGACAAGCTGATAGCGGTGGAAAACACTGCTTTAAGACATATCAACTGTAAACGCAAATATTGCATGCCTTGCATCTAGAATGTTACGTTCGCTCACTAGGATATCTACTTCCTGTTTCTTGCTCTTAAATTAAAACTTATCTTTGGCACTGGTAGTACCATGTAAGCAAACGTTTCGGTTTCATTTAAACCGTCCAACTTCAAAAGCCATTCAACAAAAGTCGTCGCTTCAATGACGCCTGTTTCCTTCTAACGACGGTTATATAAAAAGAAATGTTTGAATCAAATTTGAATTCGCTATGCCCGGCTAATGACTACACTATATACAAGTTATATGTGATATGCCCCTTATATCAAATAAACCATTACAAATGGCATTATTAGCATCGGAAGACACAGTTTGCAGTGTGAAAATGGACATTTTAATAGAAAGTATTAGTTCATAGCAGTTTGTATCTTTATTCTAGTGTATAAATGTACAGGAGCTTTTCCATGTCCTTACTTTAAAGGGAGAACATTTATATCTGTCCTCGCTTGTGCGCCCGTATGGTCATTTGTCAACGACCAGAGTGTCGGGTTTTCGCGTAAATATTGATGGCTAACATTCAAAACACCTTACAGTATTGTCACAGATAATATATAGCTGTACATCCCCTTTAATACAATTTTGTATTTGGTAGAATGAGAGGTATGTGCTATTTGAAACAAAGTGTCTAATACGCCTGTTTTGAACGACACCGACGATTTATATAGTTCTTTTTATATTATACTACTTCATCGCATGCTATATGCCTATATAGACGGCTTCATTGGCTAGTCAGCGTGTTTTGCCAAATCTGACACCGAATCGTAAATTACTCCCAGTCGTACAGCCAGTGCTCCAGATAAGCGTTTGTAAATGATACATGTTGTGGCATAAATGCTTCTGTTTTTACCAAACCGTATAGACGGTCAGGGACCGTATTCATAAAGCTCCTTAGGAAATTCTCACACTTGGAATCTAAGTGAAAATTTCAAATGCAGATTTCTCTATTTTAAACCACAATACTTCAATGAAACGTTGCATGCTTATGAAAAACGTCCGTTTTCATAAGCATGCAAAGCTTCATTGACGTATGATTGAAAACTAATTGGAAATATGCATTTGAAATTTTCACTTAAGTTTGAGATTTTCCTTAGGAGCTTTATAAATACGGCCCAAGACTCCCTCCATGACCTTGCGATGAACATATTCAAATCGACAAAATATCACATCTCATGAAGGAAACAGATTGAACAAATTATTTCATCCAGCTCAGCGTCTTTATACAAATAACTGTAGAAATGCTTGATAGTGTTTCAAAATATCAGTCAAGTCTTTGTAAACAACATATAAACACCGTGCTTCATATAATTCAATATTTACGCTTTCTGCAAAACACTTAATGTCTAGATCAAACAACTCCTACATGATTAACGACGTGCAGAGAATGTGCTTATTTTTCCACAGATAACAGCCAGTGTAAGTCTTGGCCAAGCATTTAATGAATAGTTACAAAACATAATCCCAACAGGGTGCAACATGACTTAAATAATAATGGAGTAAAAGATTAATGTTCATTTACGAATAAATGGTCGAACAAATCCTACCATGGCATCTTGTGGTAGGATTGACGTATTCTTCAGATCGGTTTGGTTGTCGGTAAAAAAAGATGCAAGTCATTCGAGTAAAATGATACTGGCGACGTTCTGGGACACAATAGACTCGTAAGGTCGAAGTCGAACGTTGTTCTAATTAGTTCGAATTACCCGATGTTCGAATTAAATTCGAACGACGGGTAAGTTGAACTAATAAGAATAGCTCCCCCGAAAACGCATACAGAAAGACAACATGAATATCTAATTTTCAGATATCGGTTTAGTTTAAAGCATTAGTTCGAGATATCGAGGTCGACTATTTTAAATTGACATGAGCACAGAACCTATTTCAATATATCTAATATCTAAAGACGCAGCGCTTGATACTGTATTGCTGTACAAGAAACGGTTCTATCTGCAGGGTCATGTCCAGGAAATCGTGGGATAGCTTTATGCACTTCAGACTTCCCAATCTAAGGTATATGAAGGCGTAAATCATATATAATTGCATATCTTCTCCAATTTCGTCTATCTTTTACCCCAGATCGTGCTGTATCAACGGCAACGCATGCCAGCATGCTTCTATATGATTGTTCCATAAATCACCAGACGGTGAAAAGCACCTTTTCTGCTATGAAAGATTTATTAGAATTTCTTATCTATCAAATAACGAATGTGCCTTAACATGTTTATTCTAAGACGGTACGGTGATGAAAAATGAGAAGAATTGGAAATTTTGACATGCGTGATTTTGAATATGGCTAACCCAGATTTGGATCTACACTATAACGGTATTTTTTTTAACAATCAATAGTTTACTGCTATAAAGTAATACTGTTAACCCGTTCGGTAGCAAATCTAAAACTGTCGTCTGCGACAAGTTTCAGATCAAATTATATTCCGAAAATGATAGATAATTGTATAATTATAGATAATAGATAATAAGATATGTTTATAAAGCAAAAAGGGAAGTCCATTATCAGACACCGCCTTGAAAAGGCGGCGGCTGATATGGGACTGTACTATTTCCATTAGCAATGAAACAGCTAAATCCTAATCGGGTTCGAATCGGTATTACAGTTTTCAAAGCGATTGTTCGGCGTACAAATTGGATCCAAACAACACCAACTGTTTAATAAACCGCACGGAAGGTTCATACATTACATTGTCGGATTTCTTAAAGTTATGAACCGGCTCATACGCAATATCTTACTGCAGTCGAATTGGCAGGCAATCGGTATGAAACCCGAAAGCCCGTTAACCCTTCGCCTGCTGTTCGCGACTAAGGTGATTATTCAAACAGCTTGAATCCAGATCAGACGCCGAGTTACT
>JAULCE010265293.1:0-10901 GCA_032359355.1 Macoma nasuta | reverse complement strand
TTTCAGTGCTATACATATGCAGACTTTTGAAAGATAAAAGCACACAAAGCATGCGATTTGTTGCATTTTTGAGGAACCTTTTTGTGTTGTATGTCATCGGAATTTGGGTCAAAGTTTGAAGCCCTCAGAAAACGGTATGCTAACTATAGCCTTAGGGGCAAGTCCCAGGCCAATATATACAAGCAATCTCTCTCTAAAGCACTAGTAAACCATGTCAACTGGTATCCGGCCATTTGCATAGTTTTACCGCTGGTTATTTACGATATCTATAGAATGCCTTTATATTACTCCCAGATAATAATTTATGTGATACAATTCATTTAGTACATATGCCTTTCATTACACGATCAGACTTTTTCACTAAATTTGTCAACCTGAGAGTTTGCTTAATCACAAATTTTCAACTTCATTTATAGACCTTAATTGTATTGCCCATGTACTGATATTTTGACTGCCAATGGAAACTTTTATTTTCACTATCAGTCAAAATTTAAGTGCAGAGGCAATAACATTACAATGAGAAATCCAAAGTTGAAATTCTGCAATTGGGCGAGACCTCAGTCAGAGCAGTTTAGTTTAACCCTTTCATCGCCGTAGTCGCCTAAATGCGCCATTGAAAACAGTGCAGTTCAAGATCTGACGCCACCTTATAAGGCGGCGCCTGATATCTGACGCCACCGTTTGAGGCGGCGTCTGATCTGAAACTTCACTATTTTGCAACAAATTTTAGTCCTGTGTTAACATTTTCGAAATTTACAACACGTATTTAATTTAATGAATAGTGGGGGCAGTAGATAAAAGAGTTGTTGCCATAGCACCCATTGACATGGATCTGCTTCACATGCAATATGTTTACAGTTTGTACTTAATCATAAACAGTATACACAAGCAATCTCTCTCTCTAGCACTAGTAAACCATTCCAACTGGTATCATTGCAATGTGTGATCGGTTGAGCTATTTGTATTATAGGTTAGAACAGAATAATTCGTATTTCTTCCGGAGATCGACTCCAACGTAAAACTCAAAATTTCTACACCAACAAAGATCTACGTATAACGATATGATGTCAAAATTGACGCCCTCGGTTTGATGTTCGTATTTACCATCGAAGTGCTGTGCATGTTAACAGGACGGTTTAAGAAAAATGCAACACATGTATAATACTGTCGACTCTACTCATTTCAAACTGGGTTAAGTCGAGCGTATGCATTAATCGAATTAAAATCTTAACCCTTCGCCTGCTGCAAAAATGGTCGTCTACTCAAAATGTCATCTGATTCATTTTTAGATATCGTCCGATTTTCTTAAAATTTAGTGAAGATACTGTATGAGTGTCAAACAGCTTGAATCCTGATCAGACGCCGAGTTACTCGGCGTCTGGTCTGGATCCAAGCTGTTTGAATAATCACCTAAGTTGCGAACGGCAGGCTAAGGGTTAACCAAAACATAGCTTTTAGCTTTGCGATACGTGTTCAATTTTGGGGGAAATATTTTTATTAGTAAATGTTGGGGTTCGAATTAATAACAGTAGTCTCCCGATTTTGAAATAACGCGAGTCGACTGTATCTATAACGTAATGGATGATTGAAGTAGATCGTCTTTGTTTGTATTTCTGACCGGTTTTATGTTTTAGAATCTCCACCACTACTACCGGTCACTGGGCGGTTGGACGTTTGCGTTTAAAGATTATTACGAGTTAAACTTCACCCAGGATCTAGACAGTCCTTACATCAAAGCCATGGCCGACATCATCGACCCCATCTGTAAGACTGACCCACATCTAATCCTTACCCTGCCGCCAAAAAAGTAGCACGCTGAATTCTCGTCTGCTTTAGCTCTTAACCCCGTTCGATTTGTTTGAAATTTGGTGAATATGTTGCCCGAATGTCAAACAGTTTGGATCCGAGCCAGACGCCGAGTAAGTCGGCGTCTGTCCTGGGTCCAAGCGGTTTGATGATATCCCTATGATCGTATTTGTGAATTCGTATGCACAACACTTAAAAGATTCCGTTAACATTTTAATTCAAACACAATTTCCGACTCATCCACAACAAAAGCATCTAATTAAAATGAAGATTTTTTATGATTGTTTAATTTCCAATCCAGATAAATATGCTTTCGATGTAGACCTAGATAACATACAATGTTAATTATAACCTCTGAATGTCCTTTATGGTCTTGCATGTACACTTACTGTCTATTATATTACTGTTGTTTTTTCAGCGTACAACGACCGCTTTGCCAACAAGCCCAAGCTTATAACGAGCACGGGAGGAGACGAGTTCTTCATGGTTGACGACGCCAAATACTTTTACGATGAACTCCAGGGACCAAAGTACCTCCGGTATGTACAAAGACTTCAGTGGTTTAGACCGGAAAATACTGATAGTACAGTGGGGCCTCTGATTAGAGAAGAACAGTTTAGCATATTTTTACATCCACATCTGAGAAATTACATATATATGATTATAGATTTGGCCAAATAGTTGACAGAAGCATGACAAGTTTGAATGTGTTCCCAAAGGCGTCACATAACCACAAGCCTGATAGAATTTGGGAAAGGTGCAGACTTGTGTATTAGTTTATTTTGTTTACAGTATGTTTGAATGGGCAAGGTATTTTTGAATTGTCTACAGAAGTTTTGTTAAAAAATTTGGTCTGTTTATTACAATTACGATATCTTACATATTTTTTTGTAAATAGCAAACTCTGAAAATTTGCAGCGAAGAGTTAACCGAACAGGCACATAAGCATTTATACATCATAACCACGCTGGAAAGAATGTGAACCAAAATTGTGAATGTTAGCTCGGGATAGAGGACAACTGTGATGCCTTTTCTTGGTGAACTCTCTTTGAAAAATATTAAATCACTTGCGTACTGGTTTGTCTGTGTATACAATTTTAAAATGGGTCATGGTCTACACTGGTCTCTCTTCTGGTTTAACCCTATACTCCATAGAAGCGAAGTGTGGTGCATCACGAATATTGAAATGAATATGGAAAAAGAAGCAAATGCTAGTGACGAGGACTTATTCCATTTACTATAATAATTTTAAAACATTTCAAATTGGAAGTTTCCTTTTGCCTAGATATTTATCTTTTCCGTCAGATTATTTCCTTGTGGCTATGTCTACAAAAAGCCTATGGAGTAAATGTGTAATGTGTATGTGGGTGACCATCTTAATGGTTCTTCTTGTCTTTGCAGGCAAATGCCAAATGCAGAACACAGTTGCGCTGGTCACGAAATCGGCTTGATGTTTGGCATCCGGGCATTTTTTCTCTCCGTCATGACGGTATGCTAGATATAGTCTTTATATATGAGTGTTTTATTCATTATCATTGTCATGAAATCATATGACGCGAGCCTTGGCATATAACACGAATGTAAGAATCTATTTATCACGAAATGATGAGAAAGAAATTTGCACTCGTTTACATTCTGGGCAAAAACGTCCTTCGCGTAGGTTTTTAGCCGTAAAATGCGGGACTTCATAACAACGCCCTTACGACGTTGACGTCATACGCTACGTCCATAGATGATGCCGCGTTTGGCATTTTAGCGTACATTACCATCCGTTCATTGCATAGTTATACTACTGGTTATTTACGATATCTATAGCATGCCTTTATATCACTCCCAGATAATAATTTTATGATACAATTCATTTAGTACAAATGCCTTTCATTACACGATCAGGCTTATTCACATAATTTGTGGACCTGAGATCTTGGTTAATCACAAATTTTCGACTTCATTTATAGACCTTAATTGTATTGCCCATACACTGATATTTTGACTGCCAATGAAAACTTTTATTTTCGCTATCAGTCAAACTATAAGTGTAGATGCAATAATATTACAATGAGAAATCCAAAGTTGAAATTCTGCGATTGGTCTCGCTAGTCCTGTGTTAACAGTTTCGGAATATACAACCCTAACCCTAACCCCCTGTATTTAATTGTCTCTGATTTATTCCGCTAAGATATTTTTTTCTGAATATAGTCCCAACCGACAGTTTTAAATTTAGCGCCGAATGAGTTAAGCAGGACAACAACAAAATCATATCGTGTTGACATAGTTTGCAGCAAGCTGCTAACAGTATGCATACATACAACTAGACATTGCCACAATTGTCTCACTTTGTTAAAAGTCGCATTCACTTATGGTTTCAAACTAAAATTGGTCGGCTGTCGACAGCCTTGGTGTCTTCGGTGTATATTTTCAGGGTTAACACATTAATTCAATAAAATGTTTTCATGTAGTACCACAATTATGTTTTAAATACATGTACATCTATATGTTTAGATTTAGCCACTCTTTATCTTATTTTTTACGTTTTTCATTCTATTCTACAGGGTAAAGCACTTCCACAAATGAACTGGATACTTAATACGGTGTGTATCAAACAGCTGTCTATAGCCTAACAATAGTGTTGTGATATACACTGTCAATATTAAATTATTAACCCCTCAACGAAAGATGTGGTGTACTCACATTCTCGTCTGCTTTTAAATTTAAGATAAAAAACTTTATCCGATAACATTAATTTTATGTGAACGTTTCAGGCCGAGTGTCGGAACAGACGCGAATTAATCGGCATCTGATCAGGATTCAAACTGTTTGCAAAAATAACCATCATGAATATAGTATTATCATAAAAATCGGGATAATGGTTAAATATTGCCAGTTATATTGCAATGTTGGTTCATATTGAAGCTCATACAAAATGCTGTAGTCGATTTGTACTGACGGTTCTTCGATATTTCCTTTCAAAAGCAAATTCACAGGTCAGTACCACTCATTACTATAATGGTAAATACATTTGCGCATCAGGTGGCAACTTGCTATTTTTTCAATGGTATTGCTTCACTATGTTTGACAATAATACTGATAGTGTATGAGCTGCATTATACACAATATATACGTTTTATTCAGTGGTACTAGTGGTACATTTTCTCAAAGAGGTGTTAAACTTATATATATTTAAGCTTACGGCGTTAATATGCATTATATGATATGGTTAGATGATATAATTTATCAGCCAAATGATTTTATTAGGAATACATAAAAATGTATGACTATCTTTTAGGAAAATGCATTTATCTTTTTAAGCCTTAGATGAAATGCGTGTATGCCAACATATTTGTATCTATAGATTCACAAGATTGTGGCACTTAATGAGGGTCGAATTAGAATAAAAATGCAGATAATGGTCCTCTTCTGTGATGTGTTATGTATTATACTTGGTCAGCGTCCTGGAAAAAGGGACACACGGATATATCAGCTCATCTTTGTCTGCAAGGTCCGTGCGCCCCCTGTTCCCATGACACTGGTCAATAATATATACCGGATATAATGCTACAAACGCCGCTCTGTTTGAACATTTAGCAGGCAATGCAAATTGCCATCTGCAATATGTATCCGCTGTAACGATTCGCATAGTAGTTGTTTATACATCTTTTTTTTTTAAATGTCATCAGTGTAAAACAAGTTTGAGATAAAAAGAAACGAGGAGTTACTCATCGTCTTATTTGAATCTACACTGTTGGCAGCGGTCTTCATCGATCATTCCACATAAAGTACGAGGATAACTTTTAACGCGCTGCGAAAGTTGCAGTCTGCTCAAAATATCATCTTTGTTCATTTTGAGCGTCCTTCGATTTGTTCAAGATTTGGTGGAACCATTGATCGAGTATCAAACAACTTGGATCCAGATCAGACGCCGAGTTACTCGATGTCTGATTAGGATCCAAGCTGTTTGAACAATTATAAGGGTTCAAACGCACTCACACCAAACACCGCATAACGTTCACAATTACACTGTAAGGCACTGTGATTACTTTCCAGACGTCGACGGGTGGCAGAATAACGATGATGGCAGACGTTACCCCGAGTACCGTCACATGTTACCATGCAACGACGTTAGACGGCAAAAGGTACGAATGTCCTTTCATGGTGGAATTACAAACGACCTTATTAACTCTGGCGCCAAATTTTAGTCTGTCAACGACAACTGTTTTACGAGATGAAACGAAAGATAAAAATCATTTTGCTAAGCGAATGCTCTGAAATTTTGGAAAATTTCGATGCAAACTATGGAGTTCCTAATTAGACGTCACCGTTTAATGTGGCGTCTGATCTGAAACTTTACTGTTAGCTATGATGCCTTTTGGTGTTAGTATACTAACAAGCACTTTACGTTTTTAATCATTTTGTCAAATATGTCGTTACACAGACCATCGGTGTTAAAGTCGCTTACTATTCAAAGTGTGTGCTAAAAGCTTGACTCAGATATCTACACATACATATCAAAATTAAATATGGCCATTATGCCTTATCATACTATAAAAGTGTGCATCTGATTCATCTTATAAATATTTCTATTTCTAGTATATATAACTTTTACCATTGCATTTGATTGATCGAAAACCAGCCAAACTTGAAGCCACATTTACACATGATGTCCTTAGCTATCAGCAAAACACTAGTTAACCATTCACCCTTTTACCACCATAGGCGACTCAAATCGACATTGCAAAAGGTGAAGACCCAGATCAGAAGCCGCCTTAGGAGGCGGCGTCTTATCAGGGGCTTCATTTTTGGGGAACAAAATGTATTTCGAAAATTAAGGTTTCGGAAAAGCCAAATTTTATTTCAATTATACTGTTATTTATTTCGTCAAAATATTTTAGCCTATGCCAGTTATAACTGGTTATTTTTATTTGGAGGCAAAATCGCCGCTTAAGGTGACGTCTGCTCCATTATGAACATTATCTAAATTACTAAACATTTGGTGAATCTAGTTTCTGTGTATCAAACAGCTTGGATAAGTATCAGACACCGAGTTACTTGCAAGTTGGCGTATTCAGAATCCAAGTTGTTGGCATCATATACATGTATCATTACAGTCATGAATGATGTGATGTAGTTTAAACCTCTACCATATTATTAATTCTTTTTCAGGAAAGATTTCCGCCTGCTCCGAGGAACTCCGGGTAACCCAGACAAACCGGAAGTTCACCCGGTGATTTGGTTCACAAGACAAGTTACTCTTATGGTATGTAAAAGCGACTTTACCCATAGGTTATTTATAGATTGTCAACAAGAATAGTATCTGATGTAAATGAAGACTATTTTGCAGAAAGGAAACAGGTCATTTTTTTTTCAAAAGTTATGTGCAACAGAGTACATATGTCAGTATAAAGTAAAGAGTTGATGCGATGTTACCTTATTTTCTTATTACAAAACAGAAACAAACAAGATATTTTTTGTAATAGATGCAGTTTTTCTCTGTACGTGTATTAAGGTTTTACCACATATATGCACCTTTGTAATATATTATTTTTTGAAACCATTGTGACAGTGTGTCTTATAGCTTAGCATCAATAAAACATTGTCGTGAAATTACTGCATATGTAATTATTTTCGGATTTTCTTAGTTTTTATCCATATTTTTTGCCCAAAAGTCCGATGCATACTTCTAACGTATACTGCAGACCAACACCTAAATCAGATGTTAATCGTATGTTAATTGTTTGGAATTACAAACGTAAGACAGACATCTGAAGTTGAAATTGCCAGATTGAGCACGATCTCGTGTTGAGAAGTTTAGTGAAACCCGAGCGAGGCTAAACGAATTCCGTAATATACAGTGTACATTCCAACTGGTCACTATAGAACGAGATGTGCGTGGTCTTAACGACAGGTGATCACTTAATGCAGATCGAAAGTAATGCAGAAAGCTATCATAAGAGCTTTATGCATTACTTTCGTTCTACATGAAGTGACCACCTGTCTTTTATAGTAACTACAATATATTATTTGCTTGCAGCTTAAGACATGTTTGACTATATTTCTAGGGTAACAACACTTTCACTTGCGAGATGGAGAATCCAACAGACCGTTGGACGGCCTTCTTCATACAGGTAGGAGAAAAACCACGTCACGCGAAAAGAGGCGCTCGGACATTGCAGAAAATGTAGACCCAGATCGGCCTCGGCGTTTCGAGCCCGGTGTTTGATCTGGACCTTTACAGTTTAGCGCCCATCAGAATCATTCACAATATGTCCTTCATTGTTGCAAACAGTGTAGACCCTGACCAGGCGTTGTGCCATAGACGCAGCACCTGGTCTGGGTCTGCATTGTTTGCAATGTCCAAGTGCACCTTTTCGCATGACACTGGGCCTTAATGATACTTTTGTGAGTACAGTCAGTTCTCGCTGACATGCAACACATATATGTAAAGGTAGAATTTGATGTTTCTAAGATTGCAAACAGTGCAGACCCTGACCAGCCGCCACGTCAGTGACGTGGTTGCTAGTCTGGGGCTACACTGCTTGCTATGTCCGAGTGCCCCTTTTCGCGTGACGCGGTCCATAAAGTTTTGGTTGTTATCACAGTAAGCCTTCATTAGCGGCACCAGCTGTCAAAACGATTCTGCTTCACAATCCTTTTCATTTTGAAGTTAGTGGGAATTATTTTATAAGTTCGAATTGAATTCGAGCTTTTGGCAATTCGAACTAATAAAATAGTCCCCGAACTTCGATATAAATCCACAAAATAAAATCCCAGTGTTTAGTTCAGATTCAAGTTTCGATTCAGGCATGGATTCGAACATGGATTCAACTTCACCGAGTTCGATATAACGAGGTTTTGAATCTATAAAGTTGTACACATGTAGGCAACAAAATGCTTATTTTAGTTTCCTAAATTCAAAGATTAAGCTGTCACTCTCGAGCCGTGAGGAGAGGATGTGTAAAAAGATTAAGTTCATTCTCAGATGTCGCATTCGGTGGTCATCTGTTCTCGGTTTCTTTATACTTCTCGAACTGAATATTTGCTCAATCGACCTTAACATTGGTGCCACTACACCATGAAACATGTTTTACACTGGCAGTAATGTTTCAGTACAGTTGCAATAAAATGAATGAAACATGCAATGTTGAATTTTTGAAATTGACCAAGATCCCATTCCGAGAAGTTTAGTAAAATCCGGCCCTGGAACTTCGTCTTTTTTAGTAAGAGTTACTGGTTTTAATGCAAAGCAGACTAAATTTCTGTTATATGTTTCTTCATTTTTGCAGGCAACCTTCCCCGGGGTGGACGGTTCTGTGCTAGAGTTCACCACCCAGACTTTGATCATTCCGGACACCTACCCCTTCCCTGACTGTCATGGCGACTCGTGCCGCGGAACACTGGTTTAACCCTATACTACACATACTATGCTTGGACCGATTCTGATGAAAGTTTATGATGAATAGGAAAAAAATCCGAGATAAAGTATCTTAGAGAGGAAGGATAACATCAGTTTTGAATGACATTAACAAATATATGGGAAATGAAGCATTTGCTTATTATGAATGCATGCTAGCGAGGTCTGAAAAGGCGTATCTATGAAGTAAAGGGCTTTAAACAATCATGACATAAATAATAGTTCAGAATCATCCGTACTATTGAGCATTTGGTGAAATGGATGAATATCTGACGTTGTGGTCCTAGGCAAGGATGATTCCAGGTCCGGCTTTCACTTTACTTTAGTATCTTACTAGGTATCTAATTCTAACATTGATTTTTGCTTAATTAATTTAAGTGTCATTGCACTAACATTTTGACTGTCAGTTAAAAATCCTTTTCACTAACAGTCAAAGTTTTAGTGTAGTGGCAATAAAATTAAGATCGTTATCTAATGTTGAAAATTTGAGATTTGAGCACATTCTTTGCTCGAGAAGTTTGTGAACGCTGATCCAGCGATTGGATACAAAAGCAGCCAAGTTGATTATATGAGAAACATGACTGTTTCGAATCAGACACGTGTGTTGATTTGTACTTTTTTTTTAAAAAAAAATGCTTGTCTTCATTATTTACTTTCTTATAAGGGTTACAGTGTAAGTTATACGTTTTATAATTGTCTTAAAAGTGCAATATTTCTGTTATACGATGCATAACCTTTGTACATTTTTATAATCGTGATTGTATTGCGCAATTCAGTAATGTTACGGGTCAATAAAAATTCAAGCGACTCAAATCACCATTTCTGCAATCATTGTTTTTTTGCAATCAGTGTCGTCCCAGATCAGACGCCGCCTTAATTAAAATGGGCAACCTAATTCAATCCCGATATACGGGTTTCGAAAGAGTCGATGAAAGAAAAAGAAATATTTGAATATTTCTGTTATTCATTTATTTGAAATATTTTATTCAAAACAAGTTCCGCCCGACCGTTTCAAATTTGGCACCGACAGGGTTAAAGTATAGCTTTAGATGTTTTAGATGTTTTACTCGGCATCAGCGGGAAGGCGCGATACAGGCGCTGATATCATTGAATTAACTTACTAAATCTTATAATGTTACAAACCGTCTTAAGCAGCCAAGTTTACGGTTCAATTAAACCTTTTCCGCCTGACGCGTCATGTTTTCTCTGACATTTTCTTTTTAAAAATGTCATCAGAGAGAAAGAATGTATGCATCCTGACACCGACGCCGACGTCGACTTAATTGCTCGGCGTCTCAACATAGTATTCTCTATTCCAAGTGTTTGCATTGTTCATTACCAATTCGCTCCGTCATGAAGAAAAACAAAATGTGACAGCACCGCTGTACGATCTAACTTTAAAATAGTGTGAATAATGTAGAGCTAGACCTACATTGTACGAAATGTTAGAATTATGCCAGACGATCATGATCTTTAGCGATTCTATATATTGTTCTTCTTCTTCTTCTTCTTCCGGTGTCGTACAGGTCCCACTCTGGGGCAATGTCGTACGTTTGACTTTAATGAGCGGCAAATAGTGTAGATCCATATCAAAGGTAATGCTTTAACCGTTGGTGGTGTACTGTATCTGCTCTCAGTCTGTTAGCAACGCCAACTCGGGACATGCGAAAAAAATCAAAGCACTGAA
>JAULCE010265182.1:0-10902 GCA_032359355.1 Macoma nasuta | reverse complement strand
TTTTACTAATAAAATAGATTCATACCAAATGCCGAGTAAAAGGGCGTTTGATCCGAATCCAAATTGTTGGAAGCTCTCAACTATTTTTTCCCACGATTCAGTGGAATCGGGCGGGGTTAGGAGTTGAAACAGACATTTAATTTTGAGCAGACAACTATTTTCGTTATTTTCTAATTGGGTTCAAAAAAGACAAAGACGTTTTTCTACACGATGTTGTGCACGTGCATTGTGCAGTGTGTACTCGATGACTGGTCATTAAGTTAGTGCCGACTGGTCATTATTTTAGAATCCATTGTTCAAATAAGCAACAGTTACTGCAACATAATCCACAGTTATCGGTACACCCTGAAAAATAATGTACAGCTATTACAATGGATGACGTCACAGTCATGTTTTAATAATAAATAATATATTTATATCGATATGAAGGACCGTGCATGTTAATTATCAGGCATATTGAGTGAAAGGGGACGTAGCCATATGCTTCACAATATAAACATGTCATTGGTACTGTACATATATACCTTTATTAGTCAAAATAGTGTTTTGGTGAAGACCGTTAACTTTTACTTTTAGCAAAATGCCTGTTTATTTGTTTGCGTTAGGTTTATTAGGTTTGGTTCTTCATTATACCATCACAGGGTTAGGGTTAGGGCACTATTAATGTTTTAATAGTGCCCTATTTTTGCCCTACTATTAATAGTGCCCTACTATGAATGTTTTAATAGTGCCCTACTATAATGTATTAATATTAATAGTGCCCTACAATTAATGTTTTAATAGTGCCCTTTTGTTTTACTTTAATGGTGAGCCTCTGTGACGTTTATTGAGGACAGTCGGTCGTGTGTGATTAGTTTTAGCCACATAAGGAATTAGTCTACACTCAAAGTCACACAAGTACCTCTGCGTTAGTCCGTTTGTCAGTCCGTCCGCCCGTCCGTCCGTATGCGGACCGGCAGAGTGAGGGCGCGGCAAAGCGTGAAAATCGATAGTCAAATTTTCGGGATTTTTTAATTTTTTAGTACGTTTTAGGCCACTTTAAGGCGTTTTTATTTTTAAAATTCCGAAAGTGCCGATGGGTACGCCCCACCCGGGGGGTGTGTTTTTCAGGCTTTGCCTACAATCTTGCATACCGTCGGTCGATTTTTTAAAAAAATAGCGCCAAACGTTTGATTTACGTTTATTTTAAATGGACGTGACATTTGAGATCGATATTTGATGTACTTAAGGAAAATCGATCATTTTAAGTTTGCCGCGTCCAAATGACCGGCGTGCGGTCCGTGCTGCTCACAGTAGGCATAGCGTAACGCGGCGGAATTTTTAAACTTGGATAATCCGGTTAAATATCGAAGGAATTAAATGAAAATGCGCAAATGCACCATTTATGACAGTGTTAATACTCAGAATGAATATTGGTACGATATAATCAATATTTCTTGAGATATCGAATATACGGAAAATGGGAGGTCAGTGCTGGCAAGGCGGGTGTGGAGGTCAACTGGAAAACCACGTATAAAATTAAATTTAGGCAAAGAAATGAAATAAAACTTGCACGACTTCATGCAAAATATAGTTGTCGTTCATTGCAAACACCGGTATCTCCAAGCATCGCATTTACAAAACTGGCGTAGGGTCGATAGGCTGTCGAACCGTGTGTACGAACCGACATTTATTTAAACATTTTCATAAAAAACCTTTAAATAGAGACCTCCTTTAATGCGCTGTACCTTCAAACCGGCCTCGTGGTATATACTAAATTCACACATGGTGTCATAATAACGCACAGACAAACACTTTCATATCCAAAACATGCGTTATTGAGCGTTCGTCCGTGTGTACGAACCGAAAATTATTTCAATATTTTCAAAAATAATCTTAAATTATAAGCCCTTGGACCCAATAAAAGCGGCTGACAGGCCTATTCCTACATTTAGAAACCAAAACTTTACGTTAGTATATGGTTTAGACCCACATCTACGTTAACATACCACATTTAATAGTATACGTGTGTCCGTCTGTCTCTAAGACTCAAATATTCTTGGAAATGTAAATATCGGACAATTTGTCGAAAAAATTATACGTACCCCACCTCCTATAATGGGTTGTAACTTCGACAAAATTGGTGGTATATACTAAACTCATACATTTGTGTCATGGTAACGCACAGACCAACACGTCCATATCCAAAACATGCGTCACTGAGCGTTCGTCCGTGTGTACGAACCGATTTTTTTTCTCAATATTCTCAAACATAATCTTAAAATATGAGCTCATAGACCCAATAAAAGCGGCTGACAGACCTATACATACATTTAGAAACTAAAACTTTACGTCAGTATATGGCTTAGACACACATCTACGTAAACATACCAATTTTAATAGTGTACGTGTGTCCGAAATATCATCGTACAAGTATTTGGACACATGTGTGTTTATAGTTGACATTAAGCATCCCAAGCTGAGAGCTTATAAATCCATTACGGCTCTTACTAATAGATAACTGAAAACCAAAGCTCCTGCTACAGAGATAATAGCGTGACACATGACACGATAATACACTTAAAGCACAGTTAAACATGTATGCAACGTTAATACTGTTAACACATAACGTGTGTCGGTGTTTTACATTTTTTGTTTTAATACTTATGTTTTAACTAGTAACGGTATTGTTTGCTTGTAGCTGGTCAGAAATGAAAGCCAACGGATATGATATCTAATGTTTGTGTATGATAGTGTTTGTTTTAGCAGACGACATAATGCAATTCACAATGACAAACGGTTGGGTTTGTGCTTTCTGGTATCAGGCGCACTCCCTGACTATGTCAAGCTTATCTGGCTGTAACGGTTGAGTGTAAAAGAAATACCGCCACAATAAATTGGGTTATCTTACAGTTAAATATTACCAAATGGACCAGTCGTAAAAGAATAAAATGTGTGACGTTCGTCCCCTTCATAAATGAATTTAGGAACATAAGATATGACATTCATCGCGTCAGAATGCTAAAGTTGCCCTACGCGAAGAACGTACAATACAATAAGACAACCAATATAGAGAAAATCAGTTCAAATTATACACAGTATGCCAATGCTTATCAAACGTAAAACATTTTGTATAAAGAAATGGAATGTTGCAGATTCCGATTTAACACATCAATGGAGTTCCAATTCGCTTTTATTGCGACGCGTTCTTTTATCCGCTTTTTACGAAAAACAACAACATACGGCCAGTGTTTCTTGATTAGTGTGTATAACGTTGAAGTTTTCTAAACACAACATTTTGGTGATAAATAAAATCTTGCATTCATGTTTATCCAATATCATTGTTATCAAACTCTTTGACAACAAGGGTGTTCACAGACCACATGTCTCGCCCTACATGTGCCTGTCATAAGAGTAGCAACTCTGTTATTATAGTCATGGCCCTTGTTTTCTATGAACTGGTGTTCCACAAATGTTATTTGAGATTCCTTCAAACAGCAAGGAAGTTAGAGCCTGGACAAGCCTTTTTTGTCTCAAATTTGACCTTTGACCTCAATTTTTGACCTTGAGCTTTAAGGTAGGGACCTGGCTTTTGTATGCGACACATCGGCCCATGACAGTGAACAATTGTGCCAAGTTATTTGAAAATCCTTCTATCAGCAAAGAAGTTGCAGCCCGGACAAGCCTTTTTTGTCTCAAATTTGACCTTTGACCTCATTTTTTGACCTTGACCTTTTAGATAGGGACCTGGTTTTTGTACGCGACACATCGGCTCATGACAGAGAACAATTGTGCCAAGTTATTTGAAAATCCTTCAATCAGCAAGGAAGTTACAGCCCGGACAAGGTCGGTCGGACGAATGCACGGACTGACGCACGCACACACATACATTCGACAGACATTAGGACGGCTATGTCTCGCTACCCTTACAGAGGGCGAGACAAAAAGTAAAGTTTATATAAAAAAGTTTAATGTAGATTCTATTTGCGATTTGGAAATTAGTTGCTTTAATTAAATTCATTCATATATGGAAATTAGGTTTTGTGACTTTATACCGAAATCCGTGAATTTCAAAGTTTCAGTTATTATCAAGTAATAAAGGGGAGTAATTCAGAATTCTCGAGGATACAGTCAACTCTTATTACGTCGAAAGCTGTGTACATTTTTTCTGTGTGCGAATAACCCGAATAATTTGAACCAAATACGAACTTCTAGTTGTTCAGACAAATAACAAGAAGCACATCGTATCCATACAGTAAATCCGTGATTAATTATACTGAATTGAGTTTGTGATATCAATGATCGACTGTACCTGCAAATTGCGCGTACTTGCACCAGCCGATGCAACCAAGCTGTTTGGTATTCAACCCATATTTTAAAACAAAATTCAATTAATCTCGATAACTAATATATTAATAAAAACAATTCGGGTATAATCATTTTAGTTACGGCTGGATTTTTTTATTAAAACAGTTTCCTAATGCATGTGCACATTTACCATTTAAGAGGAGACACCCTCGACCGAACTCATCAGTAAGGAGTCCTCCGTTGACGTCACAGAGAGTCAAGATGCTGCATGGTCAAAACGTGAAAAGATGATGAATAGCTTATCCGGTGAGGATGTTATTCTATACATGTGTAATACATGTGTATACAAATTTCACGCATAGTTATAAAATGGTTGGTTGTAACTGGTTGTGGATCAAATATTTTAACGCAATAAATGACAGAAGTTGTTAAACGAACTTCCGCTTTTCCTAAACCCTAACAATGGGACTAAATGTTGTGGCAGAAAAGTGAAGTCTCTAAAAATACGCCGCCTTAGAAAAGCGTCTGATTTGGGACTTCACTCTTTCACAATGTAGACTGCTCTGAGTCGCCTATCACAGTGAAAGCGTTAAATCAACTTAGCACAATGATTTGCAGTTTGAATCAAGACCGGATACTGAATATTTCGGATCAAATACGCTACACAAAGACAAACGTATTTCGAAACCGTTTTAACGCTAACATCTAGTAAATAAATCCTAATTACATGGGGAAATGGCAATAAGATGCTGAGTAGCTTAGCGTATGGTCTGGCTTTAAACTATTTGTACAACTTGGCAGTGATCTGTAATTGACCGATTAGATTGTAAAAGAGAATAGCACGTCCCGTTGTAAATCATGTTGTATAATAAGAACAATGCATCCGCTGTCTACATAAGTTTTCTTTATCTCATACGTCTTTTAAAATAGTATTGATATATTTCAGTGTTAAACATTTGAAATTAGAGAAAAGGTAAAATAAAGTTCTATTCATCGGATTTTAACTTAGTACACTATTTCTCGAATTTCAAATGTTTCTCGGTCAAAATACGCATGTTCGGGGTTTAATCTCATAAATTATCGGGCACTCGTCTTTATTTGGAAACGATCTGTCCAGTAGAACGAAAGTTATTGACAGTTTACTTTCTTGAAGTGACGCTGTTTTTAACCACGGCGGAAGAAATTTAGACCACGTGATTGTACACCTGTGTATAGTGATGATTCTATTATTATAATGAAATAAAATAACACCTTCGCTGTATTAGGAGGAGATCGTCTTTTATATTGTGTTAACCCTCTGTCTGCTATTCGCGACGTTTACTGATTACCCAAACAGCTTGAATCCAGATCAAACGCCGAGACTATCCGATTAGATGCCGAGTAATTAATATTGAAAATAAGTTCATACCAAATGTGTTATCCAATATAAATAAACTCGATAGTATTCTTATAAATATTACTGCCATTATTATTATCATCATTATCATTATCATTAGCATTTTTATCATATAATCCGGCGTGTCATTCGGATACAAGCTGTTTCTTCATTCGGTCAATATTTTCTCAAATATAAAGAAATTTAGTTTAATTTTACTTATAAAGCAGTATAGATTGGAGCAAACGATAAGATAAATGCCTTGAAATACGCGTGTACTTACGTCTTGTTGACTCCAAGATGTCCGCCATGAGTCTGGCTGTGGACACTCTCCAATGCTGCTTCTAGCTCATGGCCAAACAACACCCTTTTGCCGTCTTTTAACAAGACGCCATTCTCTAATTTAAAACCTTGACATTTTCTTCGAAAGTTTCTTTTCGTGAACTCAGTGTTTACATTCTCCGGGTACCTTTTATTTAGTAAGTAGTCTTTTACTTCATCCATTGTGTCGTGTCGTTTGTTTGAGGACTACAGACCAACTGAGAGAAATCGCAGCACTCGATTTTATTTTGGCGCGCTTTTTAGATCAAAGGACACAGCGGCGCCTTTGATGTTTTTGTGACGGTACAACCAGAAACATGGCGAGTTCTAAACCGCATGTTCGGTGGTTACAAGCACGTCATTTTAAATTTAAATACGCGAAGCTCACCATTAACCTTTGAAATGTTGAAAAATAGTTTATAATTTATTTTTGCAACGTGTGTAGACCCAGATAAAATGACATTGTTAAATGGCAAGGTTATATGGAAAAACCCTGCAGAAGTGAAATGAACTGATCCAGTATTCAAAATGGAAGAGTCCATTTGACGATTCAGCAAGTCTGGACCTCCCACTGGATCCGCAAATGCACTTGCTTCGTTACTTTTCTGACGCTATGAGGAAAAACATTGTTTTACATAACCGTGAAAAAATGACCCCTTACTGGACCAAAATTTAACAGAGGACCAGTTTTCAACGGCTGTTTTGATCAACATTTAGTGTGGAAAAGTTGTCCGGATCGATTCTCAACGTTGAAAATTGATCCACCGGGTCATTTTTCCACGGGGTCAAAATTTTATGTAACACCGGCAAAGTAATATCGTCACTAGTGGTGATAACAACAGTGACGATATCAGATTTATATAACTGAGAAAACCCAGTAAGTCATTGATAGGAATATAATAAAACTCGATCTTACACTGTAAAGTACAATTATCCTCTATATAGTTCTTTAAGTGACCAAGGAAAGCCAAGTATACTGAAGAAAAGCAGCATAAATAAAGAGAGTACCGTTTGTGCATACAAACCTATTTACCTTTGGTTTTGACATTTAAGTGAGATTTAATCAATCAAATAATCAATTTTCATATCTGTAAACCGTCATAAGTTGTCTTGTTTCGATACGTTTTTTTATAAATATTTTTAAGGTAAATTGTTATGATATTGGTGCTGTTGTTAATGCCTTAACAACTACGAAATATATGCCAAAACGCACCTATGAACATTGATATACTTCAAAAGTTTCCATTGGTCTGAACAAAATTGAAAAATCGGTTCACAGGAGGAGGAATAACACCCCCCCTCCCCTATTCTGATCTATTACGTAGAAAACACAAGTTTTAGAAATGATGAATACAATATATGATTTTGCTTTTTTACGCCGATGAAACATTTGGTAGCAGGAGAATGACTAGGCGCAAAATGTAAAACAATGCATGGCAAGGGACATAATCACCAAGAGCTGTGTTATGCTATATTGGTACGTTATGATAAATTATTGAATGCGACAGCGAGACTAGAGTGTGACTGTAGGGACATTAGCCAAGTGTCAAACAAATTGAATGAGACACCCAAATTGGAAGACATTTTAGAATGAGCAAGTTCTCAGCAGGAGAAGCTTAGAGAAAGCAAGGCCTGGCCGGGGTTTAACTAAACATTCCGAGTCTCAGATATTGACCTCAATTTTATTGTTACTGCATCATAATTGTTACTGCCATGGAATGTTTCACTGCAAGTCAAAATTTAGTGCAGTGGCAATAAAATTGAATGAGATATCCAGTATTGAAATTCTGAGTTTGAGCTTGATCTTGACTCTATATGCTTAGTGAAAGCCAGGCCAGATGCTGAATTACTTGGCATCTTATTGGATCCAAGGGGTTTCCAATCATCTGTTGTAACAAAGCAGAGTTAAAGTGTTTATTAGACTCATTATTAAACTCATCCGCAATGGAAGTATATGACAAACAATATTATTTAGGAGAAAGAAAAACACTAATTGTGAAGGGTTTTCAAATCATTGTGGGAAATGGATTATTTGCTAATTTATGAGAACAGCCTCTATTTCCAAAAATGTTTTCAAAGCTTATCTGCTACAGAGGCATGTAATTTCTGTCTGAATAAAAAGTCACCCAAATCCATTTATGTTTATGTTTTCTATATTTTTTCTATTTTTCCAGCATTTCAAATAAGCCATTTTATGGTATTAAAATTAGCTGGCTTAAAAAAACCACTAAGTAAAAAGCAACACATTTTCACATATAAACCATTTCTCTTTCCAGACAAGTTGTTTTTTAAAAAATAAATGACACAAGGCTCAGAAAACAGGTTTTTGTCTTCTTAAAAACTTTAACACTGTAGATCTATCAACAAATATATAGTTTCTATGGTTCAATTATCTATATAACCCTTTATTTCATATTTATGCATATGAACACTTTTTGCAAAGTTTGCAGAGTAAACCCAGAACAAACAGCTCCTTACCCTTACTGCCATGGACAAATGCTCAACCCTTTAGACCATATGGGCCACGTCAGGCTAAAAAGGGCACTTGGACATAGCAAACAGTGTAGCCCCATACCAGCCGCCACGTCACTGACATGGCGGCTGATCAGGGTCTGCACTGGTTGCAACCTTAGGGGTTGTCTGATTCTACCTTTCAATGAATACAAACGGTAAATTTCGTGACTAGATGCTTGAATAATAGCGCTGAAAAAGAGCCGAGTCAGCACTTTGTTTATATGTCCAAGTGCCCCTTTTCCTGTGACATCAGCCATATGCTTTTTTCACAATAAAAGTAGGTATGTCATGAATTGGAAGATTATCCAGGAGAAACTTGAAAATATTAATTTTAAATGGTTTTAAAAACATTGTGGGAAATGGAGCATAATTATGCTCATAGCTCGTAACGCTTTATTTCTGTAACAGGGGCACTAGAAAGTGCTTCTGTGGAGGAAAGGGTTAACATAAATATTCATGAAGTAAAATATTACCTTTATTGTTTTCCTGTCTAAAGTGTATCATGTGATCACTCACGAGAATATCCTCACCATTAACATGATTAGATGGAATTAGGAATGTGTCCATAGGACAAGGATGTCCCAGCATCGGCACTATTGTCACAAAATGCCTCTTTTCGCTAATTCATACTAGCCATCACTGGCATTGCGGAGAATAGAACAAGCAACTCTGTCTCTACTTAGCCTATTCACATATAAGACCCCATGCCCTCAACTTTACATGCAGCTTGACATTGATTTTAGGTTTGGTGTAGATGCATTGGGAATCAACAAACAAGTTGCAAGTTAAATAATGTCCAGTTAAACCTCTCTAAAGTGACCATTCATTGAAGAAGCAAGGAAAACACTAAAGACTGGCGACAGCTTAATGCAGATCAAAAGTAATGCGGCAAGCTCATACAACACTCTTGATCTGTATTAAGCTGCCACCTCAAACATGCGTCAAACACTGCGTATGGGCCGCGGCCCATATTTTGACTGATCGCTATGGAGAGGTTTCACTGAATATTTGGATAATTAGGCCTTTATGGTTTACTGTCACAAACAGTTATATGGATCATCACACTTTTGGTCATATTTTGCAACTCAAAAATATTAATGTGCTGCCTGTTACATGTATCCTTACCATGACAACATAAAAGGTGTCTTGGTGCCTATCAAAATGACTCACTAATTTTCGCCATCCTGAGAAAGTATTGCAATTATCCTACAACTCAATATGACATTCAATAGTGTGTTAAAAATGATCAAACAGTCAAACAATAGTATAGTCCTAAGCACTGGGAAAGACCTTGGGGAAAAATATAAAATCCCTGCAAGAGAAAAATGCCATTTTTGATCTATATTAAAATCATTCTAGGAAATGGAGCATTTGCTCATTTCGAGCAAATGATTTATTTCCTACAAAGTATTCAATAGTCATCATTTACAGAGGTGCTAAAAGGCTCTTCATTGGAGGAAAGAGTTAAAACATAAGTAAACCCGTAACTTCATATAGATGCATTTTTATGCTTGTTGCACATAGTGTAGCCCCAGATCTGGTTTCTGAACCTGGTCTACATTGTTTGCCTGTTGGATATTTTGGGTCTGAGTAGACTGTGTCAAACTTTGTAAACATGGTTCAGGTTTCAGGCTGAGGATGCTGAATCTAATGGCTGGTCTGGGTCTACATTGTTTGCAATATGATAAGAAGCATTTCCATTTATCAGGGCTTCATGTGTGCATTCAACACTAGTTAACCCTTTACACCATAGATACTCATTTTTATGCCTTTGTAGCAGCCAGCTTGTGAAAACATTTTCGGAAATAGAGCATTTGCTCATGATGAGCAAATGCTCAATTTTCCACAATGTTTTGAAAGCCTTTCAACATTGATGCTTTCCTGTCACCTAGATAATCTTCCAATTCATAACATACTTTTAATGTGAAAGAGTTTAAAAATAACATATGGAGTAAAGGGTTCAGTAAAAATCCCGACTGTTTCACTTTTGTCGGAGTATAGAAAAGTCAGATATCAGTACAGCCAACTTCAGAATCAATATAGCAAACTCAGCATTAAAATACGGGTAGCAAACTCAGCATTAAGACACTGGTAGCAAACTCAGCATCAAAATACTGGTAGCAAACTCAGCAGTACAATACTGGCAGCAAACTCAGCATTACAATACTGGTAGCAAGCTCAACATTACAATACTGGTATCAAATTCAGCATTACAATACTGGTAGCATTAAACTCAACATTAAAATACAGGTAGCAAACTCAGCATTAACATACTGGTAGCAAACTCAGCATGAAAAAAACTGGCAGTAAACACAGCATTACAATACTGGAAGCAAACTCAGCATTACAATACTGGTAGCAAACTCAGCATAGCAATACTAGTAGCAAACTCAACATTAAGATAT
>JAULCE010265071.1:0-10903 GCA_032359355.1 Macoma nasuta | reverse complement strand
ACTGACCGTTCCAGGGCAGTACTTCTATATTCAACCTAGATTTATGTCTGTTTTTGTCTTCTATATGTAGCGTATGTTTAGGCTCGCGAGTATGTGTGTGTGTGCGTGTAACAAAATATTTCCATGACAACCATATATTTCAGGAGATTGGACTATCGAATGCAATAGCTCTTGGTGTCCTTGTAAATTATGAAAGTAAATAATTGAACTTGTATGTCAAGGTATAGCTTGGAGCCTTCAGTATAGAGTTATTCTGTAAATGATTTTATTTGCATTAGAAACAATATTCATAAGAACATCAAAATTGAACTAAAGCTGTCAAATTGCCTTTATTTTGTCATTGCCTTGAGATTAATATGTTGTTTTCTGGTTTCCTTAAAACAAAGTAGTCATCTTAGGAATATGCTACCTTAAAGTATCTTGTTCTCACCCTGAACATCCACATTGTATATTTCCTTACCCCCACCTTGTCCTTCGCACTGTGGGTAAGCTATCCCAGCGTATCTTGCCGTTACACCAACATTGACCATCGCACTGAGGGTAAGCTATCCCAGCATATGTTGCCGCTCCACAAACATTGACCCTCAAGCTGGGGACAAGCTACCCCAGTGTTTCTTGCCTTTACCGCACCTTGACTATCGAGCTGTGGGTAAGCTACCCTCTAGGTAGCCTGTGTATCACCAATAGCATCCTCCAATGGGACATGTTACACCAGCTTAAACATCCGTTTTGGGGAAAGCTAGTCCTGGATAGCTTGCCCCTTTCCTGACTATGATGATCTTATTCCCTACACTGACCATAATCAAAGAGAGATGCCACACCGCTTTTCTTCCCTCCAACCCTAAGCATCCTGCTAAGTGTAAACTATACTGGGGTACGTTGCCCCATAACCATCTTGCTGGGGAAAGGCTATTCCTGGGTACACTGCCTCATCCGCATGCTATGCACCGTCCAAGAGAGATGCTACCCCAGGGTATCTTGCCTTCATCCCTGAGCATTCCACTCTTGTTCCCCATCTAACGGATCCTATCGTGGGGCAAGCTACCGTACGGTTCCTTGCCCCCGCATAACCACCGCTAAAGGAACAAGCAACCATTTGGTATCTGACCCCACCCTGACTGCCATACAATCTTGACAATCATGTGGTGGCATGTTACCCTAGCGTATCTCTTTTTGAGGATCACATTCCACAGGAACACGTTGCCCCAGTCCCCAACACACACAGATCATCATCCAATGGACAGGCAACCGTGGAGAATCTGGTTACCAGCCTGACAATCATCCAAGGAGCATGCTACACCAAGGTACAATACCAAGCCCTATCTTGAACATCATGTGGTGTCAAGCTATACAGGGTTAACCTCAGATCGCATTTTGATCATGGCGCTGACTGCAAGTTACCCCGTAGTGGCTTGCCGCCACCCTTAGCATCATCAAAGGGACTTGCAACTCCAGGGTACCTTGCCGCCAAGCGTGAACATCTTTTTAGGGATAATTAAGCTACCCCAGATTATTTGCCCCACTGCAAACCGACCACCATCCAAGGTACCCTGGTATATTCCCCATTCGGAGCATCCTCCTCGTGGCAAGCTATCCCAGCGTAGTTTGCCCCTTTCCTGTCCATAATTATAGGAACAAGCTTATCCATGTATATTTTATCCACTCTGAGCATCCTGGTCGTGGCCTACCCCGGGGTACCTTGTCTAAACCCTGACCAACATCCAAGCGGCAAGATACCCAATGGTATCTCCCATTAGCAACGACCCCACCATTAGCATCCTACAGAGGTCGCACAAGTTTGAAACAGTATGGACATATACTGATGAGGATCTTCACTGTTTGTAGAGCCACATATGGTCACATCCAACACCGAATTATTCTTTACGCCAGAGAAACAATATAACAAGATTTCTTTTTTTTGCAGGGTTAATAGAATTAAATATAGGTTACACGTTCTCAGTGTAGAGCCTTATACATATTTTTTATCCTGTTAAGTATCTACTTTTGTCCAATGAGGTGGATTCGGTCAGAACGATTCAACAAGCAAGGAGAGAGCAAGATGAAGAAGTCAGATTACATTCTTTTGGAGGACAAGTCAAACAAGTTACTTTAATCTCCAAGGGGCATACAAATTGTAGGGCAGCTTTTCCCTGAGAGCCAGATACGGTAACCCTGAGATAGCTTGACCCTTGTGGTACTTGTGGAACAATCTACTCAGATTTGGGTTGTCGGGGTGGGGTGAAATGTTTCGGATTTTTCGTGGGGTGTTAGATAAGTGTGATACTGGTTTTGACATTTCCAACACTTTTTTGGAGATCTCTTTATAAGAATTAGTATGCAAATTAGTTAATTGATATTTAGAATACTCTTGACTTACATAAACATCTCAGCCATATTTCCGTACCAAAATTTACGTTTCAAGCGCCACCACAAATTATTGAGGAATTCTTATTTTATGCTTTATCTAATACAAACCAATTGTTGTCATGGAAACATCTATAATCTTATATAGTGCACATTTGGCTCAAACAACATCATTCAGCTAGTAAAGGTTTTTTTTATGTATATAAGCTAGAACTCGTGCATTTTTCTCAATCGAGGTCAGTTTAGAGCCTTATTTAATATCTAGTTATGATAAAACCTCTTCTAGTATTGATAATCTTAGTAATGTTCATAAGTATGCAGATTAATTAATTTAAATAAAAAACTACTCTTACCTGAAGGCAAAACACACCGTTCAATTTTGATACCATTTTGACCATTATGTCACCAAACATTGGCAAGGTATTGGGGAATTTGCATGTAAATGTTTTAGTATTCATGATAGAACGGTTGCAATGGAAACACAATCAATATTTTTTGTGCATGTTTTGTCTCAAATATATTATAAACTTAATCATTAAGTGAATGCTCTGAGATGCTTGTATTTACGTGGGGTTTTTTAAAATACGGTCGGAGTATATTTAAAGACCTAGTTTAAGGAATGTGGTATCATGTGGTGCCTGTCACGATGCCGCTGAACAATGTAGCGGAAGACTTAAAATAGGGGTGTATGCAAATCACAAATACTGCAGTGAGGTTAACAAATTTTAATATTTCTAACTAAATCTAAACTTAACAAAGTTGTATCCTTGGTTAGGAATAAGATAGTAATCACTGTATTCAAGTAAAAACTAAAGCTATCAAAAGGGCATATCTTTGCATGTTCTATAAGTCTGTAGATGTTGGTTTCTGGTACATCAAAAGTCTCATAAGTATCTAGTCATGTAAATCTGTGGTTGAAATGTGTTTCCTTCGATAGGGAATAGAGTATCTACTGTAAGTACAGGAACGCCTCTCTGGCCCGTCTTTCTGCCTTTGCTGTGCAGCTTGGCTCTACCTTGTTAGCCCCAAATCATGCTGTTGCTCAACATCTCAAAATGGGATATACAAAGAGATTGGTAAAGCCATCTGTACCAAATGCTCTATCTCTAGTATGTACAGACTTATATAAGCAACATCAATGAAACAGATAATAACTAAATCTGGTAGATAAATTGTCAGCTTATGTTACATGACATTTGAAATATATATTCAACCCTTGAACCGTTTCTTTTAAAGTTACACTTCTTTATCAATGCACTAGTATGTACAAAATATAACTGCAGCTATACTGTAAGCATATGCAATGCCATAAAAATGGTATTTTATGATCAAATGCTTGTTTCCTAATAAAATCATGAATGTAATAAAAAAGGTAAAACATACCCCATTTAACAACAGTACTTGTCTTTTTCATCCGGTTGATTCCTTCCAACCCACGTCCAACACACTTTCACTTCTTTCACTGCTTTCAAACGTTTGTTAAATTCTTGACACGATGCGTTTCTCTTGATATCTTTATATTTCGTCTGACGCTCACATTCCATGTATGCACCCTAATCGTTTACAAATCCCAGACCCATAATTTGTTTATAGTTCCCCTAATTTTCCGTGAAATACTGTATTTACAAACTCGTTCATTATGTCAATTTACTGATAATCCCCCTTTCTTTCCATCAAAACCTACTAGCAATAGAATCAGCAACAACGAGGTCTAATTGGGGATGAGACTGGTGTTTATGGTATTTAGCAATTTACCCGGTGAAATAGGGATCGCCGTTGGACTGTACGGCCGTAGCTGACCGACGTTAAACCTGCTAATACAAACTGAGATCTAACAAGACTGTTTCTATTTTAATTTAAGATAACAATACAGATATCCAATGGAACCTTCTGACACATCCCCAACTTAAGATTAAAATTAAAATTTTCATTCTCAATACCACTGAACATTATTTACAAAGATCCTGAACCTATTAGTTGAAACAACTCCTGCTCAGATAGTTAGCGCCGATAATGTCTGACCTGACCGCTAAATCGCTACAACAGTAAACCTAATGGCCTGTAGTATGAGAGCCCAACACATTAGACGTCCATTGCTCTAGTTTGCCTTGTTGTGGTATACCAATGACATGCGGTCTGTCTCTATCGAGAAATGCTTACCGTACAAGATGGTGTAGAACTTCTGAACACCCCAGATGACGGCTAAACATTCCTTCTCCACCATCGAATAGTTGGCTTCCCGTAACAACAACTTCCGACTTTCCGGGGTTTACATTTCACAACTTATTCGATTCGCTATGGCCTGCCCTACTGTTGAGAAGTTCAGTAATCGCAATCGTGTTATTATTGAAAAGCTCCTCAAGCAAGGAAACAGGTATGATAAACTTCGTAAAACCTTCTCTAAATTCTATTATCGAAATATCCCGAAAGGCGCTCCTGCGACAAGGTATTTCTCACCCAGAGTTTTATGTTGATGTGATTTACAAGCTTCGGAAAATAGGTGGGCATACCAATTTTCGCACTTTGTTTATAAAACTAATCAAAAACATCATTAAGAAGGGCTATAATCCAACAATATTACAACGCACTGCATGATTAGTGGTCAACCCTTTTACAGTTGTTCATCACGCTTCCCCATTCGCTTGTGCGACGACAGGGAGGTCATAATGATCTAGCTATGGTGATTACTTTTAAAACCGGAAACGGAAGATTTATGTCGGATCGTTGTATTGTGCCCGTTCTGTCGTGCACTTGATGGCTGCTCCAGTTACTCTGAGTTCTGACAAGTTATTGAGAGCATTGATGATTGGCGAAAACAGTATTTGATAGCTTAGTTATTATGTCTATGGTTTAAATACATTTACAACTGGATTTGCCATCACTGATGTTGTGGAGTAGACGAACGGGGATGACGTTTTATAACACTGTACGTCTGATGAGGTGATGGTGGGACAAGAGTGAGTTTGGGCGCCCCTAAACCGGTTTAAACCCCCAGTAGCATTTTTGCCACTGACCATACCAAGGCGGTACTCCAATTTCACCCTTGTTTATGTCTGTAACATGTCTTTGTGTGTTTTCTATACGGTGCGTATGTTTGTGCTTGCGTATGTGTGTACCTGTGTGAGTGTGTTGATAGAGAACTAGCTTCAGTGCTGTTCGGGTGACTGTTTGTTTTGTATGTGGTGTGCCCTGCAAGACCTTCATTCCTACTTGCATATGCAACAGGAAACTTACCTTTATCTGTCTCTTGCAAGAGAACCGCATCGACACCTTCATTTGAAGCATCTGTCCTCAATATGAAAGGCTTCACTAGGTCTGGCATGCTCATCTCTGGTGCGTTTGTCAGACTTAACTTTAGTGATTAAAAGTCTCTTTTTCATTTTCTGAGCTCCATCTTACCTTGTTTGGATGACCTTTCTTTGTCAAATTTGTCAAAGATGAGGCTATCGAAGCAAGGTTTTGGATTTATTTCCTGTAGAAGCTAGCCGTTCCAAGGAAAGAACGAACCGTTGTTTTCGTTGTTGGTCTCTTTGCATTTTGAATAACCTCAACCTTCTCCGGATTTGGATCAATCTTACCTTTATGGATCTTATGTCTTATGGTCAAACGCAAGCATGCATTTGGTTGGTCTTGCAGTCAACCCTGCTTCTTGAAGTCTCTTCAATAATTCCAAGTTTTCCGTGAAGGTCTTTGAAAAAAAGAGGATGTCATCTTGAAATTTGTCGACTCCCTCCATGCCTTTTAAAAGTTTTTCATCATACGACTAAAATTTCCAGGTGCTGTGGCCAGGCCAAATGGCATCTTTTGAACTGCCACAACCCTTTGTGCGTTGCAAAACTCGGGTTTTTCTTGCTGTTTTCCTCAAGAGGTATTTGTCATTATCATTTTGATAAATCAATGCGAGAAAAGTAAAGGCAGTTGTTAAGCTTTGCAAAGATTTCATATTGGTTTGGTATTGGTTCTGCATCAAATTCCGTCACATGGTTCAGATTCTACATTCAATGCAAAAACGGTTTGTTCCATCTGACTTCCTAACAACAACTACAGGTGAGCTGTTTGGTGATTCGCATGATTTAATTATGTCCATTTCCATCATCACTTTTACCTCTTGGTCGATTGTTTCTTTCACAGCATGAGGAACTAGATAAAGTTTACTTCTTACCGGTTTATCTGAAGTTGTCTTAATGCAGTGTTCGACCAAGATTTTTTGCTCGGGACATATGTTAGCATTTCCAGGTAATTTGTCAATTATTGCTGAAACTCCTTCTCTTTTGAAGCAAGTTTTGGACCAATTTTTACATCTTGTTCTGTTTCAGTCCGGTTTGTTCCTGGAAACTCAATACCTGTCTCATGCCACTTACGACTTGACTTTCTTCTAGTTCAATCTCTTCAATTTCTTCAATTACTGCAGCTCCTGTGTCATAATCATTACAATTCGGTGGTTCCACGTTTGTCTCTGTGGAACTTTATTCCAGCAGCAACTTGATTGTCTGTATGAACATTGGCCCTCTCAGTATACGTCTTGATCATGTTTACATGGTACATTTTATCCTTGCCCTAGAGTTTATAATCCACTTCTCCTACCCTTTGGATCACACTCTAATGGTCTTCTCCATTGCATTAGAAGTTTGTTGGCATTCGTTGACAAAAACATCAATGCCTCGTCCCCTACTTGTAACGTTCTTGCTATTGCCCTTTTGTCAAAGTTTTTCTTGTATCTCACTTGAGACTTCTTTAGTTATTCAGTTGCCATTTTCAATGTGTCATCTAGACGTTCCCGCAGGTCTACAATACCGTCTTGATCTATGTCGCATCAAGGTCTTTGGTCATTTGCTCTTTCATGATTAGCATAGGCCATCTGACTGTATTTTCCATTAAACAACTCAAAAGGAGAAAATCCTGTGCTTGTTTTAAGGCGCTTCTCTATATGCAAACAATGCTGGAGCAATGAATTTGTCCAGGTCTCTCGGCCTTTCAACACAAAGCTTCTTGATAATGGATTCCAGTGTTCCATTTAAATTCTCAACAAGTTCATTGCACTTTGCCTGATATGAGGTTGCTTTAGTGAAAGCAAGCGGCTCACTTCCTTCATAAGACTGCTCCTTGGTCACTAAGTATCTCTCTTGGAACTCCAACTCTAGTGAACATTTTAATTAACTCCTCTGATACTGTCTCTGTTTCTATGTTCTTCAATAACATTGCCTCTGGATACATTGTTGCGTAATCAACATTCGTCAGTATGTAGCGATATCTCTCTCACTTTCTGGAGCAATCGGACCAACTAGATATACCGCTACCCTCTGGAATGGTACTTCAATCACCGGCATTTGTTCAAGTGGAACCTTCTTGACTTTACCTTTGGAAATGGTTCTTTAAACAGATGTCGCATGAAGCACAATACGTTTAACATCTGCAAGGATGCCTGGCCAGTGAAACTGCGCCAATATTTTGTCAGCTATCTTCTGAGTATCTAAGTGTCTTCCTAATAGGTTCTCGTGATCAACTTTCAGAATTGTTTGTCTATACTGCCCTGGCACTACAGGTTGCTTTATCTCTTGCCCATTCGTGTGATTGGGGATGCATATTCTCTGAAGACGTTTCCATTTTTCTGGAAATATCGAAAGATGTTCAGTTTCCCACTTGATTTTATCTTCCCCGACTCTGCTAACTCTCTAGCTCCCTCAAGTGTAGTGTCTTCCTTCTGTGCTTAAATCAAGCTTTCATGACCTAAGTCTTCAACGTTCAAAGTCTTTTGAACTTTTATGGGTGTGGCTTTTGCTTGTTCCCGTTTGGCTGGTGCTCTGGTTTGCACAGCAGCTGCTTCAGCATATTGTTCCTCTGACTCAACTTTTCCTTTTCAACTTCACACACTTGCATTTGCTCTGAATGTCCAGTGTCTACAATTCTAGCATCTTCCTCTAGTTGATCAACATTGTTTTCACTGCCTGTGGCAACATCGTTTGTTCTATGTTGCCTATGACTAGGTCATACACAGGTGTCTCAACACACATTGCCTTAACTTGGCTAGTAAAGAATAGAGAATTTACCTTTGTGACAGCAGTCGGAAATCGTCGCACTATGTCGTCAATCAGAACACATATCTGAGTATCTTCAGTATATCTCTTTGCCTCCACCAAACACTTCTTCACTACAACTGTGGAACACCCTCTGTCTCGCAATACTGTAACTTATCCTACTTACCTTCAACAGTGCCAATGTGTTCTGGCATGTTGTATGGCCGCTGATCATTGCAGGCAACCGACATTACTGGAAGTTCGTGTCCACAATTTAAGACAACCTTGTCATCAGACAAGTAGCATGCTGACAGATTCTTCCTGTCGTTGTATTTATCTTTATTTCTCACATACTTACCATTATCCTGCTTTATAAATTTCAATTTCCCTGCAGCACCTGCACCGTTTCGTTTATGTTACCCGGTTGCGCGGTATCTACCTGGTTGATACTTGTCACTGTTAAACTTACCGTTTGGCTGAAATAGTGCCGCAGCCCTTTCCCTAATCTTGGAACAGTCCTTCATTAAGTGTGGCCCTAAACACACAAAACAATACCTACTTCAAGAAGTATTTACAATACGTCTATTACCATAGTGCCCATTTCGCCTACCTGCTCCTGTTCCAGGATGCCGAAACTCAATTTGTGCCTCCAAATATCGATCTGCACACTCTACCATTTCGCCTACCGAGCTAAACTTTCTCTCTTTTAGAAATAACTGCAATCCCTTAACAGAAGGTTGCAGAAATTGCTCTCTTAACACACGATCTCTTAGGCCATTATAGAACAGAACAGAACATATCTTTTATTTATCTCACAGTTTACAAAATATGACATTTTGTAAAATCATGTGAACAAATTCAACAGAAGTAAACTACGTGTAGGTAGTGGGGAAAATCAATACTTTGCAATAGGATGAATTAAATTATGAAACATAAAAACACATCATAGGGATTTTCTCGTATGGCATAGCCTTTGCTTGCACATTGAACAGTACAGCTCCATATCATACCGAGTCTTTCGTGTGACGGTCTGATCGGGGTCTGTACCGTTTAGTCAGTCATGTATTTAACGTTTTTGCAAGCCAAAGGTTATGTGGTTAGATAATCGGTAATGGTATTAATGCATATCAATCATGGTTAATCATGAATAATGGGTGACAGATGGGGGGAAGGTGAGATTTATACGTCTCGAAATGATCTAGTTAACTCGCTAATTTGTATTTCACAAATAAAAAGTCAAACAAAACTGTATTTGGTAAATTTTGTAAGCTTAAAATGGGGGACATGCTTCATGGTCAAAGTATGTGTCTGACAAACGATTGAAAGAAACACACCAGAACAACACACAATAGGGTAACGACAAAGTCGTGTAGCACGTGAGTTTCGGTAATATTTGTGTCAACACTGTCTGTTGAAATCAACACTAAATATGACAGACACTCGATTGATTGATATGATACGTCTTACTTTCTGATTTGTTAGCGTATATCGTTGACAGAAAACAAGTTCATTGAAAAAGTTTTATGCCCATTCAGACTTAGTGAATTCCAAATAAGTTAACTGAAAAGAACAGATGATATTGAGATTTCAAGTCAAAGTGACTGCTTATGAAAGCCGTTATATTCAAGATTGGATATTGATGTCGCATTTAATTAAGTCTAGGTGAATAATTTGTGTACCTAATAGTTGCATAAACAGGCAAAACATTATAGACTAATACAGCAACAGGTATGTAAACAATGTGACATCTTAACGGATAGCGTATGATGTATAGTATCGGTCCAAAAGTTACGGCTACAGGATTAACAGAATATGTGTACGTATCGTGTTACTTTGCAAATTAGTCAGTTTATACCCGTATAGCGCCATTGGCGACTACAATTTTGGTCATCACAACCAGTGTCGCTCATAATAAGCAAAATATGGGCTTCACTGTTTGTCATGACATGTTGATGGGTAATAAATGCAATACAGTATATTAGGAAAACATGCATAGCTAAGTAACACATTTACACAAAAAGTTAAACATATAAGATAATACCTCAAACGTATAAGATACGTCAAAAGGGGATATATGACTTATCCATTCAAATGATGTATAAATGATCAAATATCGGCGTAAGTGGCGTTGGTTTTTTAGACACTGGTTGTCCTAGTATTTGTTGGATTCAGACAGCGCTGACCCGGGTCAGACGCAGTGTAAATCTGCGTATGCTTTGGGTCTAATCTAGTTAAGTCAGTAAAACACTGCGGGAATTAATATTGCGATCATATCTTCGACAAGTTAAGAGAGGTTTTGTTTTCTTTTTTACCTTGCTGTTCCACTGTATAGGTGGGTACCCATCGGTATCACCTCATAAATGACACAAGTGAGTATTTGGACAGACGTGACTATGGTAAGAAACAGTTTAACTTGGCATATTTTATTTGGTCAGTATTGAAATATTCAAAATTAGTTATTTCTGTTAAACTCTTTAATAATGAGCTTTATGAAGTTAGACAGGTTCGTTAGGGTTGCATTGTCT
>JAULCE010264960.1:0-10904 GCA_032359355.1 Macoma nasuta | reverse complement strand
GGTCTTTCAAACTACAAAGTTTAAACAAAATCTATTATTTAGAAAAATATCACCCTTACTGCCGCAAACGCCCTTAATTGGGAAAATGGTTAAATATAGCATAGTATTTCACTAAACATTAGCCATCATAATTTACGGATTAAAAATAAACGTTGTCCCCAAGAATGGCAAAAACTGAGAGCCATACTTAATTTTGAACCGGTAAAAGCCTTTATTCGGCGTTTTTCTTAGTTTATTTTCTGAAATATTTAAGCGTTTCTTTCCAGAATTACAATAACTACGTTACTGTCAAACTATACAAACGAGAGAGCAAAGTGTTACGGTCTGTATTATGTTTTACACGAAGTGATTGGCATTTAATCAAATTTTCTGCTCCTCCGTCTGGGACGACAACTGCCAAGGCAGCTCTGATTTTGTTAACTTAAAGGTTAAAACAATGTTACATGGTAAACTGAGATTGTCAGTTGAAGACAACGTAATTAATTTGAGTGGTGTTTTCTTACACACAATCGAAGTGTTTTTTTAAATGTTGTGACGTTAGAGAAAATAGTTTTGTACAGTGTTTACTCCAAGTATTCGACCAATATGACAGGAGCAAATAGTGACGACTCTGATCAGACTACTTATGCTGTATTACCTGCCTCTCCAACCGACTGTTTGCAACACACTATCATTATGAAATAAATTCAGTTCGTCCGAGACTTTCAATTACAGTAGCTCTCTGGAGTCGCCGAAGACTTAGATGAATTACGGTATTATTTTAGAACACCTAAATTCAAGTGATAAGAAATGCATCGATTTCGATTTTACCTAAAAGTATACTGAAACTGAAATAAAACAAAAGCCATCACATGGTTCTTGGGCATGGCATGCACCATGTTGGTTGTATAAAAATAGTTGTACTGCTTAAAACTTAAGATTTCTGATCAGCTCTTACTGTCAATAAAACATTGAGTCAGATTTCGAAAAGACAATTTTGTTCAGTAGTTTTATTGAATGATGAGGCCACCGATCTATACACAACTATATTACAGCATTCTTTACATTACATTGTGTAGTTGAGTAACAGGAATGGCTTGAGGAAAGTCCATGTAACCAATTAATATTATTTCGTCATTGATAAGATTGTTTTGACATTTCTATATAACTTAATTCAAGAGGGCTACAGTAAAGGTTCAGTTCATAGGACACCAATTTGGAGTCTCGGTGATAAGGACACTTAACTGTTGGATATCTAATCTAATACGTAAGATGGGTATCTAGATATTTTACCAAATAATCGAAACCTGACAAAACAATTGGAGATAACTGTAGCAAAGGAATACACTAAGATTTAACATTTGACAGTACAATACGTTTAGAATATTTTGAAAATACATATTCTACTATCCGCCAAGAGGCTTATATTAAAAATGTACAAGCCATATGAATCCCTATAAAGAGCATAATATATGTAGTTTGCGACGATATATTACTGTTGTGAGAAAGTTTGAAGTTAAAAACATGACGTACATGCAACTTTTACAACAGATATAGGTCTAGAGATATATGCCATGTAATAGGATAAAAAACAAGTCGGTTAGATATCGCAAACTTCAACAAGTTGAGTGATATAACTGTTGCTGTCGACTCTAGGCCACTTAAACGGAATATCAGCTTGAAATATATGCTTTTTCGTAAAAGCGCCTTTTGGCGCCTTTATAACAGAAGACTATTGAAAATATTGCAAGAAATGGAAAATGAATACTCCATTTCATTCAATGTTTTCAGAACAATTCAAAAAAGGAATTGAAATTGAAACAGCACAAAAAGCACTGATAAAAACGTGCAGTTAAATATAGGCACAACTGTTTTTGCCATCACTAACGCTGTTCAGAAGTCGGACGTGGATAACGTCTATTTACTCTGTTCGTCTGATGGGTTGTGGTTTTTACAAGAGATAGGTTGGGCGCCCCTCAACTGGTTTATACCTGCGGAAGCGCTTTTGCAACTGATCGGTCCTATCTTCATTCTAATAGTGTTAAAACATGATAGCTTGTCGGGGTGTTACCAAGAAGACAACTCATGTGAGATTGGACCATTTCATTCCAAAACAGCACTGGTTCATGAAACATTGGTTTAAAGCTGAAATTTGATATGTTTGCCATAGGTGATATGGTATGTACCGTATAATTTAAACATTCAACCTGCGATAGTGCTGCCGTCAAATAAAAATGCATGGACAAATTAAAAGTCAGGTGGATTCTTAATGCAAGGATCTACGTTTAATGACAACTCTCAGATTAATTAGCAGTTTGTTAACTACCACTCAATACACTTTATTTCATTACCATACGTACAGACCTGCACTGCATCGAATGTCTTCTTTTAAGAAGGGGTGTTTATGTCGGCCTCATGTCAACACCGTCGGCTCAACCCTATATCCAAAGGAAATGACTTTTCACGCCTTTTTAACAGATGAACTTTGAAAACTTCTATTATAATGGGCAAATTCTCCATGTTCCACATAATTTTCATTTTTTTCGAAATCAGCATCAGCCTTCCACCTATATAATATTCATTTTCATTATATTATCCCAGTGTGAGTGTGCCAACTTTAGAATACGAAGAATTGGGATAAACATAATGTATATTCAATTTCGTTGAATGACGTAGACTAAACAATCTACTAATGTCAACGTTTCAGTTGAAAAGTAATATTGGGTCTAAAAGGCATTTTATGTCGCCGCATTATTTGCTATATGGCGACAGTCATAGAGCCAAGAACATTTCGTATTCTGTGGCATTAGTTTGCAATTTCCTGTTAACAGTTCGTGAGTTGTCAAATACCTTTATTGCCACGTAAATGACACTTCATCGTTAAGTGTGAAACATTAAGTTTCGTGTGGGAATTTCGAATGTTATTTCAGAACAGATTTATTGTTCATTACCATGTTGAAATTTGATATTTTTTGAGAAATTTCAAAGTGCCATAGTGACACATTCTACACAAACACATTTTTAGGGGGCAAAAAATAAGACCCAGAGCAGCCGCAGTAAATAAACAACGGCGTCTGATCAGGTTCTACACTTTTTGACACTCCTCATAACAATTATACTTTTTTTGACGATTGAATTATAATACATGCGCAGACCCCGCAATGTATTTGGCAGACCGTGTCACTATACTCTAAACTTATACAAAAGTAAAGTCTAAACTCGTAATCTCGAATTCATGGTTTAATCTAAATAAGTTGGAGGAGTATTTGTATAATTCGAACTTCGGGTATGTCGAACGTATAGAAATAGCTCTTCGATTTCGATATAACAAAGTTCGTCTGTATACAGAAAATTTATATCAATTAAGATTATGATTCTGGCGTACACTGTTTTCATTTATTTATAACACAAGTATAGTATGTATCCTACGTCGTGTTTAAATCGCTGATTTTGTTATATGCTATTTGAATCTCGGTATGCTTCCTTTTCGATGACTGTTATATTTATATATTACGCCCTCCTGATAGTTTAAAAGTAATTAAGATAAGTATGTAGAACAGGCAAACACATATTCTCTTAAACATCGCTCCTAGTTGTATTAAGCTTTATATTTGTAGCCTAATTCATTATATACTTATCAATGTTCTGCCTGAAATACCAAAGTTATCAATCAACTAAATACAACTCTACGGAATGTTTTTGTCGTATCATATATAGTATATGCCTAACTTCTTCACTGTCAGAAGCAATTATGTGCATGTGCAATATTTTATTTTGTCTGCTTCGTTTTCAAACTTCACATATTCTCAAAACATATTACCCGAATGTCAAACAGCTTGGATCCGGATGAGACGCCGAGTAACTCGCCGCCTCGTCAGGATCTAAGTTGTTTGCATGTGACGCTATAGTTCGAGGTTAGCAGTTAAAGGGTTAAACAACGTCAGGAAACTGCATTTCCTGTTGTAAATAATTTTGGTGACTTCATGACATGGCGTGCCAAGATTTTAAATAATTCATAAAAGAATGATGATGTCGTTGCATGCGAGCTATGTATTTATTTTAAGGACGATTGATCCTTGACAAATAAATGATATATCCTAAAAGGAATATTATCATTATATAAATATCCGGGACTTTGTATCAATTGAGTTACATTTTTCAAAAGAAATATTACGGTTCCATCTAGCTGAAACAAAAAAAATTACGTGTGCACAGTTTCAGGGGTGCATGTAAGTTTGAAAACGTTTTTGTCCCGTACATTGTCAAAAAGTCTTGACGGACAAATGAAGCTCTACTTCACTAAACGGATTCGGAACTGAACTAACCGTTTTCCTGGGGATATGTTGTTTGAACCTGTTCAAAACGTAAAAGCGCAACGCTTGTTTTCTAATAGTGTTGAAAGTTTTTTTACGTAATATAAAAACCAACACTGAAGCGGCAACTAGTAGGATGGAAACCGGTAAAACAGTAAATTTTATAAATGGTATAAGAAAAAGGACACATGAACTGATAGCTTATTCGGCACGTAAGAATATTTTTAACTCTTCCATGGTTGACAAATACACGCACATCATAGAAATCAGATAATGTATCATGTATGTTAAAGCAAGGTCTTGTCTCAAACACATGAGGCATAATATCCGATTCAAACAGTTTGGCTATCAATGTAAATTTATTACAGTTCTGTAGGGAAACGAAAAGGATATAAACATGGGAGTAATTAATGTTTCATGTAACGACCGAGTTTAATTTGATGCATCAGTATAGTTTTGTGATTGTTAGAAAAAGTCAATTATGTGTTTGACATAGTCCATGCTCAATAATAATCTGTCATCATGCCAAGAGATATTTCTATTGAAAGCAATTACGCTGTTAACATTATCATCAAGATTCATTGCGCAAGATATGTACTCTCTTTTAACATTGAAAATTGACACTGAGAAAGTATTTAACTATACTTTGAATGATTTAAAATATTTATATTGAAGTTGTCTTGCAGTTTCGAAACAAAGTATTCAAAACAGTGAACATATAGACCTTAATCAGTATCAGTTCTAAAACTGTTACGTCTTATTTTTACATAAACTATTAAGGGTGGTAGAGGACAAAGTGTTTTCGGTTCTAAAAAGTAACACATTGACGAGCCTAATGATACTCCATATAGAAGACATGGTGGCTGGCATAATGTGATAAGATACAAAATTGTACTGTTGCGCTCATAGTTTCTACCGTATGTAGACGGTAAATAAGATTGTGGCCTTTCGTAATTTGACCCTCCTTATAATTGCTATCAATCTCTGTGCGATTGTTGCCTGGTGAGTTAAGTTAAACATCCCAGGTATTTCTCATCCAGCATTATCTTAGAGTGGACAGTGCAAAGTGCGCTGAAAAATCAAATCACAAGTATGAGTAGTGACCGCATCTACTGAGACAGAGAATAAACAAAGACGTTTTTATTAATGGAATATGGCAATGGAGAAAAATCAGTCCAGATAGTTCTCAAATAATAGGCGCCACAGTGTGCATCATTCCATAAAGTAGGTTTTTAAATATTTAAGAAAAATAAGGAATCTATCCGTCGCCTTCGCAATCTGACTATGCGCAGTCGATATATATTATTATTGTATATCTAACTACGTTTTTTAACTGTTTGAAATGGCGGATACTAAATTGAAATTTAAAGCGATTGAACTTTGTATACACAATTAACCCATCAGATATTAAGTATTCCTATGTTATGAGTTTTAATCTTAAAAACAACGCAATTATTTTTATATTTTACTGTTTTTTGCAGAAATATGTTCTGGTTGCATTTTCAAACATTGATTTCAAAGGAGCCCCAGCGCATTGGAAGGGCCTATTCAAGACAAATATATATATTATTTCATAGATAATTCACGGTTAGCATATATACATCTTTTATTTGTGTTAACAGAGTTAATTTCCCGATAAAAAGCTGCACTGGTTGTAACAAGCAAAACGTATTAACCTGGCTTTCGTGACACTGTGATATAGAAATTGCAAATAGCTAGGATCGGCGTCGTATCCTGATCCAATCTGTTTTACACACACAATAGTTTCACCTAAAAAATCATTAATTCCGATGACATTTCTAAACTAATAGCACGACACTTTTATCAGATGACAATTTCAGCTAATATTTCATGGTAATCTCCATTCAATATTCCGATATCACTACTGTTTTCAATCCGCCTGGTATATCGACGAATTCAATTTCCTGTATCTAACTCTATCAACTCGTTTTCCTCGTCCATATTTCGGTAATCTTGCCGTTGTGTAAGTGGCATTCTTGTATGGTTATTCAACCCTTTACGTCTTCCACAATTAGAGCATCTGATGAAAAGGTCGAATAGGTAGGAGAACAGGTATATTCCAATATTTAGATATTTTGAAGACTTTGTGAACAATAGAGACTTGGCTCTATATGAGTTATTGTGCCTTTTGCGACACTGAATTTCAAAATGCATGTTCTACCGAGATGTCAATTTGTGACCAATGGGGTAAACGAATACAGTACAACTATGAAAAGGGTAGAAACTAATATACATATTACAGTTGTTCTGGTCCGTACTTAACATAGACCCAACGTTAACCTACTGTCTGCATATTATCTTGATCCAAATTTGTTGTGACTGTTTCCCTTTACCCGACTTCTTTTTCTGCGTTCCATATAGCCCCCTAAAACCCCTTTTTCCCAGATACGGTGATCAAATGAGACATTTTCGCGACGATTTTACGAAAGGAAACACTTTTATATATTCTGCAAATGACATTTTGCTTAAAAAAGGTCTTGCAGGACACAACACATACAAAACAAACTTCCACCCGAACGGAACAGAAAGTCCTTTGTAAACACACTCACACAAACACACACTCACATAAAACACACACACACACACGCGAGCCCAAACATACGCAATATATATAATACACACAAGGACAAACAACAGACTTAAACTATGGTGAAGACAAGAGTACCACCTTTGAACGGTCAGTAGCAAACACGCCACTGGGGGTTTAAACCGGTTAAGGGCTCAAAGGTTTGCAGGGTGATTTAAGTGTACTATGCGTTACACATTTAAATTCTTAGGATATCTTATTTTATTAAAACCTGAGAAAATTCCTTGAGCTGGAAAATGTATGTCATACACTATCGCAAACATAGTTTCAGCATACATGAACATTGTGATTTAGAGAAATATTACTGTTAAAATGATGGAAATATAAAATGTGTGATAAAGAATGATCTGAGACCTTCAAATCATAGCGGACGTGTTGAACGCCTTAAACAACCGTACTTTACTTTTTACCATGCCACAATGTAGTATACTATATTTTCACAGATGCTTTTCGTTGAATGATATAACAAAATCAAATGCTCTGATTGATTTAAATGCCATTTATAACTATTTTACAAATAGATTCGTGCCAAACAAACTGTCGTATCCTTGATGCACCATATAATTAAGATATACAATGTGTACATCCATCTAAATCGACTTGATCGACTTCAACAACTTTAAAGCAATGAGTTTTAGATTTGCAATAGAAATATCATGTACATGTACGAATAAATTGCAATAACAAATGTATTGTTTGCGCTTCGATTATAGTTGTAGAAACGCTGAATGCTTTATTTTCATCAAGTGTGCAGAATCTGGTTTGAAAAGACACTGGTGTCGCTGATTGCATCGCTTGCATTCTTCTTTGTTTTATATTTCCTTAACGGCTCATTTGAAACTCTAGTCAATATTTGTAAGTGTAATCTGGACTATGACTACTTCAGTTAAAGCTGCTATAAATAGTTTCTGTATATATAGACAGGAATAAGTATTAACACAATACTCATTTAGTTTATAACGCTTGTGGACGCCTAATCAAGACACATATCGTTTTAAAAGCCATGGTCAATTTCATTCATGTTTTATTTGTGTTCAAAGAGAAAATTACCTGATAAAAAGCTCGTCCAGTTGTTACAATCAACAAACCCTTTACCTGTTACCGAGTTATTCGGCGTCTTTTCCGGATCCAAACTGCTTTGCACTAAAGCAAATGCTTCACCACATTTCAAGTAAATTGGATAAACTTAATAAATAAAGCGGGCGATGTTGCTAATAACAGATGACAATTTCAGCAGATACTTTATGGATAACCTCATTAATTATTCTGATGTCTCATCGCCTGGAGATATCGAAGAATTCAATTTCCTGTAACAAACTCTATCAACTAGTTTTTTTCGTTCAATATTCGTTTATCTTGCCGATGCAGTTGGAAATGGGTATTTATTGTTCTTTAACTCATTACGCCATCCAAAATGGAAGCATCTGATGAAACAGAAGATTATTTTAGAGAAAAGGTGAACGCAAATTTTGAATGCTTTCTAAAGCATTGTTAATTAAAACAATGAGGTAAAAGAACTAAATACGAAGTTTGAAGGAATTGGTTTTTTTATTTACTTTTCAGATCTAACATATTTGATATCAAACAAGTCGGAACAAACAGGCATATTAACAAAGTTCTGACCATTGCTTTATATGTAAAATAACTCAAACGAAATGCAAATAATCTGAGAAAAACATATCTGTTTATGTTTAAAGTTTTTGTTATTTAAGGTGTCAAACACTTTTTTTTTGGTTCAAGCGATGATTAACTCGGCGGCTGATTCGACTACAAAATGTTTGTATAGAGGTATCAGTGCCTGGTGACAAACGCTAACGTTTGAAAATAATTGCGTTCTGTCACAGTTACATTAAAAAACTCTTATATCCTTTCTCGTATATACCAACTGCAGTTATGGTACAAATCGTTGACATACTGAAGGCTCTCCTCCACTTTGTACATTGCACGAGAACTAATTAATCTATAATTAAAACTGGTGTCGCAAATTAGTTTTGAAAATCAGTTTTCCTGACTATTGCAAAATCACAATCTTGAACTGCTTAAACATCTTGATTAGTAATTTATGGGGCCTGGCCTAATTTCGGGCGTTTTTCTTAGGTCATTACTGTCTGATAAATCTAGCGGTCATAGAGTTCAGCTATGGCATTTGATAATACGACACTTAATTACCCTGACATTCATGTTTGCAATGCTGGCACGATAGGAAAGAGGAGTAGATCAAATTGCTGGAGATGTCACTGCATAATGCAGGAATCAAGAACATTACACATACAGAACTGCTTAACAGTTTACAAGAAATAATATGAATATATATCTAAAAACCGAGATACAGGGTGCCTAAAACATGCATCCAATACTAACATTGTTAATCTAATCCGACAACAAGATAATCATTGTTAATGTAATTTTGAGTTGTTATATGAATACAAAAACTTACAGAAGGAATATATTTCCTATTGACCTTTTCTTAACATGCCCGTGTGAGACATTGTCTATACCTTATGTTTTTGTCTGAAAATGTTAAATGATAAGGAGATGAAATGACACATGTTGTTCGCTACTAAATAGTGCATCCCATTGCAAAACGTGTATGGGATGTTGTTTGCGCAAACGCCATATATTAGTTCAACATGGAATGTAACATGTATATACTCAAAAGTATATGCATATGTATTGACTTCTGCCGTTAAAGTGATTTTCTGTGCAAAAAGAATTATTTTAACGTTAAATATTATGTTTCAATTTTCTCAAGTATGTCCTGTCCTGGTATATGCATGTATCATATGTAATTTAATAATGTTGGTGTATAACACATTTGTAAAAGGCTGTATGGACAACGTGTGGACAACTTCAATTATGACAATGCAATATACGAATATCATTTATACCCTAAGTTTTGCGTAACAATTGTTCGAAAACTAGTGTAGTCTCATGTTTTTGTTACCATTTCAGATAGCAAGGTAAATAAACAGCCATGAAATCATATCGAAGACACAAAGACGAAAAACTTAAAATGAAATAATAAAATAGTATGCTACTGTGCGATGAAGTTTGGAATAATGTGGATAACATTATATTCAAATATAGTTATATAAACGATATTGTTTCTTTTATGAACCAGGAGAGCATTAGCAAATCTGAAAAAATATTAATCCCTATTGCCTCTTATAACTGATTTCGATTGATTCGGGTACGGGCATTATGTGTGACAGGAAATCAAGTAAATGTGCACAATCGGTATATTTTATCGGTTGGTTCATCCCAAAGGGCAAGTTTGGTTGGTCAAGTATTACCTCTGAAAACTGTTTGGAGCCAGACGCTTGGCTCAATGTGAGACCCAACAATATTAATATTTATAACTTATTTTTGCGAAAGGACATTTTTTAATTTGAAAAAAATGAATATCACTTAGGAATGTCTTATTGTTTAAGATGTTCGGTCAATCATTGATAAAACAGCCAAAACGAGATTTAGCACTTATCTAAAGAACTGTACGCAAATGGTTGACATAGATGTTTCAAAGAACTAACCTAATATCACTTACCCACAGGTCACCAAAATAATCATTTATCGTATCATGCAAAGGCATATGTCATTTTCCACCGAGTTTTTTAATGTCGGATTTATTTCTTTATTATTTGTAAATAGTTATATCTTGTTCGCGTTTACATTTGATCTATTTAAAAGATTGTCAGTTGAAGACAACGTAACTTAGTTGAATATTGCTTTATTAGACAAAATTAATGGGTTTATCCAATGGTGTGACGTTAGAGAAAATATGCTTACTGTGGTTATTATAAGTCTTTGACCAGACAGGCAGGGGGAAACAGTGTAGACACTGATCCGACTGGTTACTACTCGGACCTACTTATCTGCACCACAATAGTATGTATAATAAAAATCGCTTTGTCCAAATTTTAATTAAATTAAATAACTAGAGGGGTTGTTTTCGAGCAAAGCGTCGAAAACAGATGTCTCCCCTCCCCATTAAACTTTAAAAAAAA
>JAULCE010264849.1:0-10904 GCA_032359355.1 Macoma nasuta | reverse complement strand
AAATAGCAATATCTAGAATAACTCTTATGCGCCATAAAATTCGGCGAATGATCTGGGACTTCACTGTTTTTGCAATGTCGATTAGAGTCGCCTATGGCGGTGAAAGGGTTAAACCGACACCAAACCGGAACCGAATCGACTGGGTGTAACCGTTTTCGGGTAGATACGAACAGGTTCAAAACACTAACAAACAGCATTATGTGCTTTATATAACTCAACTCATAGTTTCTGGAAGTTTTGAACCGGTTGTATGCTTTATTAAACTGTAATAGATCTGGCAGTGAATCAGGCGAGTCCGGTAAAACATTACGTAAAGAGTCGCCTTAAAATGTCTTAACATCGCGCCTGATAACGGTCTCAACATCTAGTACTTACTAAGAGGATCTAAAAACTTGTTTAATTTGCCTTGTATTTGGTTTCTGCTGAACCTGTTTGCAGACACCAGGTATTCTGACGTTGACGCCCCAATACATAACGAAACGGTTTCAACCGTCAAAAAATCCTACTTGAGTATGAGGTGGCTGATCATGATCTACACTGTTTACTATTTCATCGCGTGCGGTGTTCTATTGACTAGGTTAATTTGAATATTTTCTTTATAGAAGCTGGTACTAATTAGCCCTAATCCCGCAGCTTAAAATATCGGCTGTCAATATTTCCATCTGCTTCATTTCAAAACTCTGTCAGCTTTGTTAAATATTGGTGAAACTATTGTACGAGTTTCAAGCAACTTGGGTCCTGATCAGATGCCAATCTACTCGTTGTCTGATCTAGAACCAATCTGGTTGGAATTATCATCACAATCGTGAGAAGTAAGATGATGCTAATGGTTAATAGTCTTACCTGATTTCACTAGGAAACCAATAAAACGCGCATAATTACCTCAATGCAGAACTGTAAATTGTTTGTGGTTTATAAATATCTACAGTAGGAGGGATGATGTTCGTTATCTTAAAATGAAAATGCAACGCTTTCAAAACGCCATATATATAAACAATGACAAGATTCTGGCCATTTCTTAAAGATTGTATTTCTATGAGTGCCAAACGGTTTAGATCCGAATCAGATGACGATTAACTCGTCGTCTGATCTGGTTTCAAACTGTTTGTACATGATATAAGTGGTGAATGTCTTAGGAGTACATTGGGAAGTATAACATTCTTACATTCCACTCTTACATAAATAGAACAACCTGTAGTTTTCAAGTCATGTTTAAGTTATTAATTTGAAACTGTTGTGAGAAATTATCATATTTTACAGTGAAATGATCACGTTTAGTTCTGTGTAAACGATAACAACACGTAACGGATATTTAGAATGACGAATTTTGTGGTCTTCTTTTTAGATTTCTTTCTACTGGTGTCACTCATTTTGGACCTGGCTCAGACGTCGAGTGACTATAATGCTGATCTAGCTCTAAACTGTTTGCCTTTTTCACATGTATTGGTACGTGACGACTAACGCATGTGTTGGTGAGGAATAACGTTTCTACCACTGCATTCAGATAACGAGATAAATAACATGTACCTAATGGTTCACAAGTGAAACACTAAAAACACATGTTGCTTATGTCCCTATAAACTTTTTGCAATATCTCTTGCTCGATTAAAGTGTAAAAGTTGTTATATAAACTATACATGTCATTGTACTAGAACTGAGGAAACCTACACTTGTTTCTTTTCACTATCTTGAAAACTTAAATTACTCCTGTATGCTCTGACAATTAAAATATATATAACATAAACAATAAACAAATCCCTTTTTTTAAGGTCAAGAAACTATCTGGGAAATTCAAAATATTACAGCAATAATCTATAATTATGAAATCTTTTCGATATTCATGACACAATTTATCATATTTCCTATTCTATCACTTAAAGAAATAAACTGGGGTTTTCAGAGTCATTATTTTGTACTATCAAGTATTTGCATCTTGATTGATTAAGATGTTAACTTAAATTTTCAAAAAAAAATGACTTTCTTGTGCTTCCATATTGATAGAATTTACTTGACAGCCGATTATGCATAAACTAATTTTTTTGCACACGAACAATCTGAAGAAATATGAGCGCCACTGTCATCTACCTACATTTACCTATCATAGCACTTATCTGAAGAACAATGTACAGTAAAACCTCTTTAACCAGACACTCTCTTCACTGGAAACATAACTAAACTGTGGTTTTAAGACAGTTTATAGCTTAATGTAGGCAGAAAGTAATGTAGAAAGCGCTCATACTGCATTACTTAGAGCCTGCAGTATAAGCAACGAGGCGCCTTTTAGCGCCTCTGTTACTGATGACTATTGAAAACAATGTAGGAAATGAAGCAGTTGCTTCCTACTACAAAATGCTCCATTTCCTTCAATGATTTCAATACAATTGAAATATGGCATTTTCTTTTGCCTAGATTTTCATATTTTTTTTTCATGAGATTCTTTCCGCTCAAATAGGTCTAAAATAGATTGTGGAGGAAAGGGATTAACACCACGTCAGTTTTTGTTATAAACTAGCCGATTAAGAGAGGTTTAACTGGAGATATCTTCAACTTGTGTGGCGAGGATTAGGGTTAGATATTTTCAACAAGACAATCTCTAGAGAAACAGATCCTAAAACTGGATATGTTCAAACATTTGAGATTTGAAAAAGACGCTGGAAGAAAAGGGGTAAGGAAAGTGAGATGGTCTGCCTCGAATCCATATATTTCTCGATCTTTTTAAAACAAAACGAGTACTTACCCCTCATTTCCAGAGAGCTTGCAATACTCCACACTGGACCTGTTGCTCATTATACTTCCGGTTTGTAACCTGCACTTCCGGTTAATATGACCCACTTCCGGTTAATAAGATACACTTCCAATTGTATGAATTCTACCACGAACACTTATCCTGATAGTGCCATGCTCTTAGCTCATCCTTCAAGATCTAATTTAAAAACACGGATATTTTACTGGAACACACAATAAAATTGTACCAAGATCAGATGCCGAGTTACATGTACTCGGCAGCTGGTCCGGTTAAAAGCTGATTGACACTAGAGTATATCATTTAGTCAGATGGATATTGATCTGGAGCAGTTGATATGTTGAATAGGCACCGGGTTTGGAGGCAGAATATTGACACTATGATAATGACAGCACCATGTCTACGGTTACACGGAGTTCCTTGTTTCACTTTCTAAAATGATACGCTGCAACTAACACCGCCCCGACTACACGTGCCTGATAACTCCCAATGCTTTACAGAGATTCACGTGAAGCTGATCTAAGATTCAATAACATCCTATTAACCTCCGAGCCGCCCAGCCGTCACCGTCGTCAACTAAAACTCTCGACTGCTTCATAGTATCAGCTCAAGACTTAGAGGTTAGAATCGGAGTAGTGTCCGAGTGTCAATCATCTTGAATCCGGTTCATACGTCGAATAACACAGCGTCTGATCTGGATTGAAGTTGTCTGCACGCACAGATTCTGGTGCATACGAGCGCAATATTGCGTGAAATGATTTACACGTCTTTGTCACAGACACAAACCATTTTCACTGGCATTATCCATTACAGATTTTTCCGATGCTTCGTTAACTCCATAATGGCTCAAACAAACACTAGCTGTTGTTTTGAGGCACAGGTAAACTATAGGAAAACAAGTTATACTCCTTAATGTCTTCTGCAGACAGGCACAGTAATAGAGACCATTTCGAGACGGATTTCTTCCCCACACTGACACTCTGGCGCACGGCCTGCTTCTGACTGCTGTCGATCACATCATTGAGGGCTGCAATAAATATTTGAAGAAACTTTGACCTTGATCATATTCCGAAATCCTAATATTCGGAGAAAAAAATTGTTGCAAAAAAGTGAAGTCCCTGATCAGACGCCACCTTCTAAGGCGGCGTCTTATCTGGAATTTCACTCTTTTGCAATGTTGATTTTAGTCGCCTACTGCGATGAAAGGTTTAAATCTATTGGGGCAAAATAAATTGTCGACTGCTACGAGTCTAAGATCTATCATTTTAACCATTAAAGATGATTAAACATTGGCTTTTCCGAGACAGTTATCACTTGAATGAAATGTGTAGCAAAAACGGTGAAGTCCCTGATCAGACGCCGCTTTTCAAGGCAATGCCTGATCTGGGACGGCATTGTTTGCGAATGTATGCGACATACGATATACACTTTACAGCGGCAGAAACGCTATTCCTTCCCATTTAAACGTTTACGAAGCGCAGACGAAATTTTAATAATATATAAAAATGAACCTCTGTTCTGGTATCTTGTTGAAGACTTTATCAATATGTCAGACCGACGAGTTAATTCACTTTAAAAGTAGCATAGCCTCAATTGATTTATTGCCATACATTACATTCCATTAGTAACTTTTTTTACAGTAATACCTGTCTTGAGGGGCCCTACAATAAGGTATCAAAGCTACTATTTAAGATCGGTGGTCTCTTAATGCAGAACGGAAGCAATGCAGGCATACGCCTAGAGCTTTCTGCATTACTTTCGTTTTGCATAAAGCAACCAGCTGTCTTTAAGATCACACAAGCTTCATTTAAAGTGACAGCTTGAAAACAAAAACAAGTTTGACTGTTGTCCTGCGACAGTTGAGGTGTTTGAAATATGCCTGACATTAGTTTAAATGACTGAGAAAGTTCCCAAACGCACTTTAAAATGCCGTGCGCTCAAACTGCAGCCTGATTAAATCGTTAAATTAGATAACCTCTTCCCCCACAGAAGCGTCTGTTAGAGCCTCTGTTATTTATGGTTTCTGAAAACATTATAGAAAGTGAAGCATTTGTTCGTAACGAGCAAATGCTCCATTTTCTACAATTATTTCAATACAATTCAAAAATAGTGTTTTTATTTTGCTTATATTTTCCTTTTTGTCATCAGATTCTGTCCTTGTGGATAAGTCTTAAAATAGCTTGTGGAGGAAAGGGTTAAAAAGGAATTAAGCTATTGTCTGGGATTCAAACAGCTTGAATCCGGACCAGACGCCGACAAGCTCTGAGCTGTTATCATGGTCGTGAATTGGGGAATAAGAATTAACTCAATATTGTAAGCAGTGCAGTCCCAGATCAGCCGTCTTAACCGTTTTGGCGCCAATTTTTAAATCATCGGCTGCAACTAGTATATCATCATATATTTAAACGGAATCAATAATATAGTCAAATAATATATATATATAAAAGATTTGTTTTCACACTCTGTAGCACGTCCATAAACTTGGTCTTCCTGGTAAAATTTTGAGCAGATATAAAAATACAACCAACCCTCCTTAACCCGGTTAAGCCAATGTCATGCTTTAATCGAAGCTAAAAATTTAACGGAAACATGTGTTTTACCTCGAGAAAACATAGTCCTGACGAAGATGAGGACAATTGCTTTAGTTTGATTTACCTGAAGTTTTGAATTTAATGATTGTGGTACTAACAGTAGCGACATAGATCTACCGTGCCATTTCATATCCATACTCTTTTCCAAGGATAGTTTAACATTTTATTTAGCACAATTTATTGATTACCATTTGCGACTTCGTTTAGTGAAAGCTGTTTTCTGAGATTGTCGGATTTAACAATGACTGTGTTAAACTGCTGAGAGACTGATGGTTGTTCAAATGAAGTACACAATCTAACAATGCCATACCTCAATGCAATAGGTGTCTTCTGTGTGAACTAGCGTATGCTTAAACTTTCAACATCGTCTGATTTGTTTCTTATTCGGTTCATCTATTGCCTGAATGTCAAACAACTTGGTTCCTGATCAGATGTCAAGTTTCTCGAGGTCTGATCTGAATTCAAGTTGTTTGGAAGTATCACTACAGTCGCGAACAATGGCATAATGGTTGATAGAGTTCCCATATTTATCTTCTGACTGATACCTCTGAAAGTTTACTTCACTTGAGAACCAAGATTGCACGCAGTTTTCAATCTCACATTGTCATGATATATGCGTTAACCTATTCTGAAGAATTCATTTCAATTGGAAAATGCAAGGTGGCGGAAATAAGACCGAAAAGTCAATACATTTTAAAAGTATCATAGCTTGAAAGTGATGTATGTCTCTTTATAACATTCAATTATTAGCTTGCTGTATTTGTCATGCGACAGCTGAGGTGTTTGAGTTATGTCTGACATTAATCTCAATGTCTGAAAATAGCCCTTTACACACGGTAAAAATTATGTCTGCTTTAATTGTCGTCTTATTTATTTTTAAAAGTGGTCCGATGAGTTAAACATTGATGAAACTATTGTCAAACAGCTTGGATCCGGATCAGGCACCGATCTATTCTCGAGAACTTTTATCGCAGTCGTGAGTATCGGACAATAGACTCAACATTCCAAGCAGTGCCGACCCTGATTGGCACTCAACACTTTCGAAAACTTGAATTTAAAATTGTCGGCTGTAACTAGTTTATTATCAAATATTTTGATAAATGATGTAGTCAAATGTAGTTTTCCGACTGTGTAACACGTAAATAACGTTTTCGAAACAAATTCAGCCCCGGATCAGACGCCGCTTTTTAAGATGATGTCTAGTAATGGCGCTTGTAAGCGATAAGACGCGGGATGAATTAACTCTTATCCTGCCGCCAAAAATTCAGTCCGCTGAATTCTCGTCTGCTTGATATCTTAACTTTGTTTGATTCCCTTTACAAACTGCATTATGAATATTTGAAGCATTTATGCTCGTAAAAAAGACAATGTTGTATCTATGAAACAGTGGGCTCTAGAGGGGTTAAATTTGGTGAAGCTGTCGACCAATTGTCAAACAGCTCGGATCCGGATCAGACGCCGAGTTACTCGGCGTCTGATCCAGGTCCAAGCTGGTTGACGATATCGCTATGGTCACGATTGGTGTGATACTGATTGAAAAAAGGTGACCGCAGTAAATTATGTATATAGGACTTCACTACATATTACATCACTTAGCCGCATTCAGCTGATGTTTTGTTGGTGCCAAATTTAAAATGCCGGTTGTGACTAGTTCAAGATAAAGTATTTTAACAAACAAACAGAAATAAATAAAAACATTTCATTTTCTTGGAAACTGTTTTCACGGGAATGATTTTCCTGACGCCTCTTACAGGCATCTGGGGCGGGACTGTTTGCTATTGCGCATTTTGCAACTACCCTGCCGATAGGGTAAGTATGGTACTTGTTAAAGCATGATATTTGGCAACGTATAGTAAGTATTACATGGTAAGTAGCATCTGTAAAAACATGTATAAAAGTATATTAGTTTTTACGGAACCGTCGATTCAAACATAGACTAGTCGGAAAGCAGAAGGCGACAAGGTGATAAGCGAAATATGAGTCCCATTCACGTGTATTTATTGCACTGATTGAATTTAAAGCATGCGCATAGAATCGGCACGGGGAGAACAAAATGTATTCATCATATACAGTAAAACCTCTCTAAACCGGCCACATTTGAACAAAAACTGATGTGTTTTAAATGCAGGTGGCTGCATAATTCAGGCTGAAAGTAATACACAGATAAGGTAAACACTGTGGGAGCTCTTTGCATTACTTTCTGCCTAAAATAAGCTGTAAACGGTCTTAAAAACACATGACAGTCATAATTCCGGTTGAGAGATTGTTCAGTTTAGAGAGGTTTTACTGTATCCCGCATAACTTCCAAACCAGCAGAAGCAGGTCTGTATTGAAACAGGCGCACCCGAGTGTCGTAAAGTATAGTAGCTGATCAGACGCCGCGCCAGAGCCTCAATAGAACACGGTAGAGACGCGGTTCTATCACGACTAACGCGTTAGTCACTGGGCACTGACAGTCTATCCACACAGTTTAGAGCGACCAATCCGGCTCACGACTACTTGAAATTATTCATAGTAACTATGTCAAAATTTCCCAAGGACTAGAAAATTTGCACATTCCATATAATTTCATTTTCGTTGGGTAACATTCGCGTTAAACCGGGAAATAATAGCTTTTTCACATTTAAACGTAGGCATTTGTTTCGTTGTGCGAGATGTTGATACAGTAAAACCTCTCTAAACTTGACACTCTCTCAACTAGAAATGTGACTAAAATGTGTTTTTAAGGCAGGTTACAGCTTAATGTATGCAGACAGTAATACAGAAATCTCCTATAGGGACTTTCTGAATTACTTTCAGCCTGCATTATGCAGCCAACAGCATTTACACCATGTCAATTTTTGTTAAAAAGTGTCAGGTTTAGAGAGATTTTACTGTACTGAGATTAACTATGGTACTGGGGAAGGCAGCTTTTTTCTCACCGTTCACACGCTAACGAAACGCAAATACAATGGGAATAATATGAATTATAACATTGATTTTATGATGATTATATTATTTTATTCCCGTGGGTCTCCAACAGTTTAAAACCAAGTCAGGCTTTCACTAAACTTCTCGAGATGAGATCGTGCTTAATCTCAAAATTTCAACAGTGGATGTTACAATTACATTATATTACAACATATTCGAATTAGAATCTTAGAATTTCAACTATATAGTTTGATTAGTTAAGACTAATCAGTAACTTATTAAAATGCGAGCATTTGCTAGATATTGACCTTAACGTTTTAACGAAGGAGAAGGTTTGAAAACTTGCCTCTGCAAGACTGATCCTCTTCTAATTAGCTCTTTATATTCTTGAAGGATGATAGACGGAAGCCGTTTCTGGTGACATCAAACGTCAGCTAATGATCTACCGGATGAAACATGATGAAATGTGCACAATGAAACATGCGTATAAATAAAAGACTCAACATGTGAATCGATCATAACTTAAGCCCGATCCTGCAGCAAATATCCCCGTCTGTGCGTCTTCTCCATCTTTTTTAACTCATGGAAATATATCTCTAATGAAGGGCGTTACCTCGATCTAACCCCTTCGCCGCCGTAGTCGCCTAAATGCGCCGTGGAAAATAGTGCAGTTTTAGATCAGACGCCCTCTTACAAGGCGGTGTCTGATCTCGGACTACCACGTGTAAACAGTTTTGGAATAGACAAAGTTTATTGCATCGTCTCAGTGATTTGGTTTCGTTAAAATATCTTAAACTAATCACACTTGTCAATTTTAAATTTGGTGCTAAAAGGGCTAAGCTGATCGCAGACAGACAAATATACAGACTTGCAGGCATGCGGATACTATGTAGACAAGCAGGCAGGCAGACAGGAAGACATGTGGGTACCATGTAGACAGGCAGGCAGACAGACAGGCAGACATACGGGTACTTGGTAGACGGGCATGCAGATAGACAAGCAGGCATGCAGATAAACATATAAGGGTTAATAGATTTCCTTTCTAGATTTTACACTTCATGTTATCTCTTATCTCTTATGCGGACATTCAGATCAGCAGTCGAACACGTCGGCGTCTGAACCGGCTCTGATCTAGTTGGCAGTCATAGTTGAAAGATGTTTTCATAGTACATGTGTTTATATTCTGTTTGCGTTATGTTGGCGGTAAACCTTTACCTTTACAAACCGCGACAATAGAAGCAGCCGAAATTCGCTATGTGATGACAATGTTCCACTGTATTTTCAAACGGTTTTATTATTACGGGACAAAGACTAACTGCTTGAAACTCAGACAATAGTTAACAAAATTTAAGCAAAACTTGTAAGAGTTAACAATCAAGCAGACGACAGTTTCAACAACGGACAGTTATACGGCATGGTAAAGGTTCAACGAGAGAGAGAGAGAGAGAGAGAGAGAGAGAGAGAGACGTTCTCTCCGCTGTAGACTGAGCCCCAGGTGTGTGTTTAAGAACTAAAGTTTGTGTTTACGAGATGCAGCGAGCAGTTCTGTCTCTATGTAGCAACACGATGTGGGGAAGAGCTCCAAGCAGACCTATCCTGAAGGAAACTGCTGAAAGACGAACGATTATTACCCTTACACTTTTTGCCTTATCGGTGATAACAGTCAAATGTTTCTGAATTGAACTGCACACGGCCTTAGGAATATTTCAGGAAGACACTCCACATACTCCGCGGTCAAAACATGCTAAGTGACCTGACCCTATCCAGATGTCAGGCGCAGCTTAACCATTACTTCGACAGAAGCGCCATTTAACGCCTCTATAACTAATAGCTTTTAAAAACACATTGTAGGAATCGGAGCATTTGCCCGTAACGAGCAAATGCTGCATTCCCTACAATAATTTCAATACAATTCAATAATATCATTTTTCTTTTGCCTAGATTTTCATATTTTTCATCAGATATTTTCATTGTGGATTAGTCTTAAACAGCGTATGGAGGAAGGGGTTAGGCCAGTTGACGAGGCGACACAATACGACATCTAATCAGGATCTAATCTGTTTGAAGTAGATCTTATTCAACATTTCATATAATTTTGTTTTCGACCGTCCAAAAATGGCGCAAATCCTTATCATGGCATTGTGGATCTAAATATATAATATCTGTAAGTCATGTATTCTGTTATATGACATGGCTTATCTATTGTGCATAAATGGCAAAAATAACTGCCGTAATTACTCTAAAAGTTCGGCCACGTCGAGGAACTGATGTCATTATCCTAATAAACTGGTCAAGTGGATTGTACATTCTTATAATGCATTCAAATGTACCCAATTGTTCGACAAATAGAGTAGATCCTCATCAGACTGATCCTGGAGATCTGAACTTGATCTACACGATTTGTACTTCGTCTTGTTCTTTTGACCTAAGACTAAGAGTAATTAATACGGAGAAAGCCCCGTCGTCGCGCGAAGCGCGCCGGCGGGAACGGCTTTGTCCGCCTATAGGTAATGCGTATATGCGTGTGCGTCCCACTTTTTAACCCCAAAATTCTTACTAGCTAACAGCTCTGAAAATCTGAAACAAATTCACGTGCCTTTTCCGGCTGTCCTCGGACATTAACGATGTGAAGTTCCGAATTTTTCAAGGGAGGTCACGCT
>JAULCE010264738.1:0-10905 GCA_032359355.1 Macoma nasuta | reverse complement strand
GTGATGTTGGAACTTGCATATTGTGTTACACACGGGATCTGGCGTCCACCGCGGTTCAAAATCAAGCGAAAGACTCGAAAAGCATCAGTCCATCGAGTGTTTCTAACCCACGGGTAAGAAATTTATATCATATCTGTTTTTTATGTTAAATAATCGTAAATTTATAGTAATGATAAGGCAAATAATGATTACGTAGTTTTAAATCTTGATAAAGTCAAAGGGTTAGTTATCATGAAATTCTTGAACCTTTGTATGTGTTCACATTAATCAGTTTTGCAAAAGTATTTGTCAAAATTGGGGCATGATTTTTTTCATGTTTGACCAAGAAGTCAGCTAAGTTTTAGAAAGGGAGGTATTTCCAATAACAATCATTTTTCTTGTTTAATTGATGGTAATGATATTTCGAAATTTAATAACACGCATTTCTTTTCACATGTACCTTCCATTGGTCAAATAATTGGATTACAAAATAAATATGTAATGTGGTAACGTCACTAACGTGGTATTTTGCACAAATATGCATTTTGCCTATGAGGTCTGATTGGTGGGGCAAACAAACACGCAGGAAAATATCAGCACTACTTTCGTTTATGGCATAGATACTAAATCGACTTATCTGTTGTTATACTGAAAGATGGTACTAATAGAACATATACACCTAATTCAAAAGAAAGTGTTTTCAGATTGACATAAATTACCCCACGGCAAACATAATATATCCGGGAAGGTCACAACTCGCAACTTTTCTTCTTAAACAACACACGCGGATTTTTAAAAGCATCAACGAACTCTTCTAAAACCACACCAGCGACACGCGCTAAATATCGTTTGCCGAGACATACATACATACGTATTTTAAGCTTATAGAATTTCACCTACGTTTCTTTACTAAGTAAACAGGGTATTAATTATCGCGTGTCGCCATGCGATATTTTGATATATGCGAACTATTAATTTCGCTTGTCGGCCATGTGAAATTCAAAAACACGCAATATGTATCGCTTTTTGTCGAGATTGATATACTTGCAAAATAATGGCCGTAACTTTTCGCCTATGTTTCTTCGCGAAGTAAGAAGGGCGCTTATTATCGCGTCGCGTGTCGACAAGCGAGCTTGTAATCCATGCAAAATACTGACCCCAAATTAAATGCTTACGGCATAATCATTCCACTCATATATCAGAAATATTGTCCGAAACATTTATTTCCTGGAGAACAACTACACACAGTGTAAACCCTGATCAGACACCGGGTTAAGAACGCATCACCTGAAAGACAATTCAGCGACACATGGACAAAGGTGAAGAACGCAGTGATAATAGTTAAAGTATTTTTTTTTATCCGTACAAAATAAATGTAAAACATTGTACAACCAGACCAAGCCAAGCCAAACAGGAACAAATCGTTATTAAACACATCTTGTTTAATCATTCGAATGTTCAGAATGGACTTACTTGACATACTCCAATACAATCACAAACATAACGCTTTTGCATTAAAGGCTTTGCGGCAGTTACAAATCACGGCTGTCGTGAGAGTTACATCGGTGTACGAGCATTCCACACATGTTTAGACTGTTTTAATTATTTTGTATACATATGTGTTTCTTGATTAATTGAATTCAATGTTCACAGTTCATTTAACTATTCGTATTATGAGTGCACTGGTTAATGGCTCTATATGGTCTAAACAGTAGAAAAGAGTGATTTTTGTCACATAGAAAATAGTCAATAAAGCCTTTAGAATATCGGTGCCCCTATTTTTTATTTCATAATTGAACACGTATTTGGGTGGTCTTACAATCGTTCAATAAATCAATTTGCTTCATCCGGTTATCCCATTCTATCTTATATATACATAGAAACTGTACTTGCTACAGTTATAATGGATATACTTAACCCTTCTAGTGCTAATCGCGACAATAACAATGTTTGTAAACGGGGTTTGACTCGGAATCTGATCCTGATGTGAGACCGTAGGGTTTACAACTTTGAAGCGAAACAATGTTAAAAGTTCAAGTCAATGCCAATTTTAGCAGCCAAATAGTATTGCAGCAGAAAAAATGATTAGTATGTTATTAAACATTTTGCCGCCAACTTTAAAAGTGTCGGTTGTAACTGGTTTTGGATCAAATATATTAACGAAACAAATAACAGAACATAAATAAATTAACTTTGGCTTTTCCTTAACCCCAATATTCAAACTAAATATTGTTGCAGAATAGTAAGGTCCCGGATGAGACGCCGCCTTTCTAGGCGGCGTCTGATCTCGGAATCACTTTTTTGTAATGTCGACTTGTGTTGCCTATGGTGGTGAAATGGTTAAAACTGCCTCTGTGTACATGACATTCTGCGGTTTGAAAATCAATCTTCATAGTCACGGCCGCATGAATCTCGAGCATTTTTCGTTCAGCTCGCCTGTAGTTTAGGATCATGGATTCCTTTTCTGTCCTGCAATTAAAAATAACACGATGATAGTCCTTAGGTTTCGTCCAGTGGGTTGGAGAGAATAACGGTGTACACTCTTGTCGAATGGTCCATTGAGACCCCATTCTTACAAAACTCTACTCCATTTGTCACTGTTATATTTATGTAAAATCAGTTTTCAAAAGACTTCGAGGAATTGGGGGGATAGCATTGGTGGTGTACCTGCAAAGACGGAAAGTGTGTGTATTGTTTTTCCATAAAACCCGAAGACTTCTGTATACAAAAACATCCTTAACACTATATATGTACACCTTTCGCCCCTCTCTACTACATTACGTGTTGAAACATTTTTTGGAAATTGTGTGTTAGCTCATGGTGTGCTAATGCTGTATATTCTATATTCTACAATATTCGCAAAGCTATTTAACCCTTAGCCTGCTGTTCGCGACTAAGGTGATTATTTAAACAGCTTGGATCAATATCAGATGCTGAGTAACTCGGCGTCTGATCTGACTCCAAGCTATTTAAAACTCAGACAATAGATTCACCAAATTTCATGAAAATCGGACGATTTTTAAAAATGAAGCAGACGACATTTTCAGAAGACGACAATTTTCGTAGCAGGCGACGGGTTAAGATTAGTGAATTCCTGTCTCTTCGAAAAACTTTCTTTCCAAAATAAACATCCAGTGTGAGTGAGTCCAACCATAGCTTTTTGATAAAACAGTGAATAAATCATATTAGTACACTCTCTATGTAGTGTTCTCTGTATGTAGTGTCGCAAGTTCTAGCTTTTCAGTAATTTACTAGTGCACTTCATACGAGAGGTAGGAGGGGTTTGATATAAACAAAAGAATACACGCCTTCTTTGAACCACCACGTCGAGTAAAACGTGTTGGACTTTTAAATACCTTAACAAACAGATTGGCATACACTTTAGATCAAGACCCATGATGTTAGACAATCAGTGTTGCTAGTAGATATAGGTATTTGATTCTGTCAAAGAGATTATTCTCCGTGATGTGCCGTGCAATGGCATTTCAAAATATGCCCATGAAATGACACTTGTACAAGGATGTACAGTGATATCTGGTTAATAACATTTTTTGCCTAACGATATTTTCGGATTATGAATAAATAGTTTACCCTTTAAATGCTGATTTTCGAAACATTTACATCAATTTTGAAACATCTACGTTTGAAGATGAATGTCTAGAGCTTAATAATATTGCAAACAGTGAAACATCTGATCAGAGGGCTCCTACATGAGCCGTCTAATCTGTATCTTTACTGGTTGCAAATTATAAAGGCAACCAAATCTTCATTTCCGGATAACGAGATTTCTGGTATAACGGATTTCGGAATAACGAAACATGTATGAATATGACGATTCTTAGGTCGACACTATCACAGTACCTTAATACCAAGCTGAATTATCTTTTTGAGAAAGTTTTATATCAGAAATCAATAACTGTCTAAAGAAATGAAAAATCAATTATCGAAACTTATTACGTCGAAGTCGGAGGGACTATGGAGGAATAAGATTGTTTTCATTAGTTCTAATTACCCAAAGTTCAAATTAAATTCGATCTTTGCATATTTAAACTTATAAAATAATTGAATATAATAAGAAAAATGTCCTCCCCTAGCTTGGACACGTATCCGCACAGCTAAATAAAATGTTGTTGATTCAGATTTTAGTTTCGATTAAAAATGAATTCGACTTAACCGATTTCGAGATAAAGATGACTGAAAATATTAGGTACCAAGCTCTTTTCTTTACCTTTTGCAGACTGTGGTATTATTCTTCGAGCATAAGTCGTTCACTCTTTGTGAGATTCAATAGCCCATCTGAAATCCATCAAACATATCGCTTCTTATAATCTAATTTAATGAAATAAATTATTAGTAAAGTGTTTGCTATTTAAAAACAAACTCAATAGATACTACAAATGTTATGCTGGTTTTACAGTCGCATGCAAATTATTAAGTCTTAATCTATCTTAAGAGCACGTTTTCATCAATATTTCTGAATTTTATATGGGCAAATAACAATTAAATTCAATTCAATAATAAATGACATGCATTATGAATTTACCCGTTTTGAAACGATTGCTTAAAATACTTTCCCGATAAAATTAGCGATAGCCTACCTTGAGCGCTGTCATATAGATACAACAAACTGCCTATAACCAGTGCAACTGAAAATAAAACGAGGAAGCTATATCAATGCAAAGGTATACATAACGTCGTTGTGTGTGGAATGAGTGGCCAAACGGCACGTCATAATTTTCGAATATTACATACAGTGAATTTTCGATAACTCGAAATTCGATAAATCGAAATCCTAATTTATCGATCTTATAAGCTGCACCAATATTACAATTGTATTGCTTTTTACACTCGTATCGGGGTTGTGGGGATTATTTTAATAAGTCAGAACCACTCGAAGTGTGAATTAATTCGCACTTCGGGTGATTCTGACTTGTAAAAATAGTTCGAGTTATCGAGATTTTACTGTATTAATATCACCTTTCTTCCAAAACCTCGTAAGAGTCATTCTAAAAACATCGTTATTGTTTAACAACATTGATAAGTTTTTTTTAAAACCCCTTAAATATCGATTTCCAAAATGGCACTTACGTGGTTTTCGAAAAGCACCGTCGATTTCTTCTAAACCCTGTTAAGTGCCATTTTGGAAATAGGATGCACGTGTTTTTAACAACACTATAGATGTCTCCAGCTCACGTTAAATGGCACTTGCATGGTTTTCAAAGAGTACCGACAATTTCAAGAGCATATTGGTTGTTGCACAGTAAAAGTATGTGGACATGTATAACCATATATGCTCTTGAATTTGTCGGTACTCTTCGAAAACCACCTAAGTGCTATTTACGCAATAAGATACAAATAGATGTGTTTAACTCCACAGAAACGTCTTTAAGCGACTTTATAACTGATGGCATTTGAAAGCATAGTAGGAAATGAAGCATTTGCTCGTCACGAGCAAAATTAATGCTTCATTTCTTACAATTATTTCAATGCAATTCAGAAATTGAATTTTTATTGTAGCTATATGTTGAGGAAAGGGATACATCAAACAGGAATCAATGCGACATTCCGATTAGTTTGTTGTTGACTGTTTTTATAATTGGCATGTCTTTTTCCAAGAGTTGTCGCTCAATACAGTTTCGTTTGAAAGGCGTATGCTACATTTTTGAAAATGTTTCCCAAACAGACGAATGCATTTATACTTGTTTTAGCACGTACCACAACTGGTTGAAAAAAGAAGAAACATTACAATACATGGATCTTATCATTGTTTTACCTGTCAACGACAAAGCCATTTTCATCATCGGAAAAATATATTGGCAATGTGGCCAAAAACATTAAAAACACCATTTTTTAAACATAAAACTCTATATATAATAACAGCGAAGTTTTCGCATTCTATAATTTGATTTTTATATATAAAAATCACGTTGATTATGAGGTACAGTTTTTATTTTACAAATGTTGTGTTTTTTTATTTTCGGCCTACACATCAATAGTTTTCTCGAAGATGAAAATGGTCATGTCATGGACAGGTGAAACAACAAAATAGATCGGAGACATGTCATGTTATAAAGCACCACTGCAGTAAATATTGTGCATTTTCATGTAAAACAAATTTAAAAACTCAAAAGCACCTTTATTCAGATAATGTAGTCGTGGTCTGTGCAACGTCGTGAAGCGTTTTAAACCATTCCTCCAAACTAGTGCCTTTAAGCGTCTCTGTTATCGATAGCTATTCAATATATTGTAGGAAATTATGCATTTGCTCTTATCGAGCAAATGCTCCATTTCCTACAATGAGTTGAATACGTTTCAAAAGTTGCATTTTTTTGGCTTAGGTTTTCATATTTTTGTCAGAATCCTTCTTTGGAGTTAAGTCTAAACAAAGCTTGTGGAGGAAAGGGTTAAGGATGGAATTCTTAAAGCGACACTTGTATCTTACCACAGCTGTATGCTAGGAATAGAGTCTCCATCATGATGTACCCGTATGTGTCAGCCAAATAGCCAGCCAGATATGTGTTTCCAGCCTGCCCCGATGAGTATATGAAGCCGTAGCTGACAAGATATGAGAAGTCCGATCAAAGAAAGTCTACATCGCATAATAATCGGTGCAAACCTTTATCAATCGCCACATTCTAAATGCGAGATCTATATAGGCTTATGCTTTATACCTCTATTCAATAACATATATAAGGATGATTTACTCAGACATTTCTCACTGGCAGTTAAAAGTTCAATGATTGGCAATACTTTTAACCATTTCCTTCACAGGCTATGTTTAGATTAATCCTCAAGGAAAGAATCTAATGACAAAAAGCCAAATTATCATCTATTGTATCAGCCTTCAAAAATGTTTATATGGAGATAATGGTTAAAACTGACTACTAAAGTCAAAATTTTGCGATAAAGCACATTTGCAGAGAAAGCCAGACCCGAATTTGCTAATGAAACATGTTAATGCATTCAATATATCTGAATCTTCTAAAATAGAACCGCATTTATTTGGTTTTGTTTCATCACAAAGAAAACTAAACTCTTATTTTAACAAATGTAATAACAAAATAAGAGAAACCATTATCCACTCTCCGTATATTTGTATAGTCAAACTTGTCCCGAGATGTCAATACACAAAATATCAATGTGTCTATTAATGACAGATTATAACTAAATGCAGAAATACTGAAATAACGTAATGCAGAAAGCTTTTCGGAGCTTTCACCATTACTTTTGCTTTGCATTAAATGTCCACTTGGTCTTAAAGACAACAATTGTCTCGTTTTTGAATATTTGCTAAATTAAAGTTTAACTGTGAAATATTCTTATATAAGGTCAAGGTTACTTATAGTACTTTATAAGGTTGATAAAAACAATTTAGTTAGTGAAAAAAGTTCTGAATAAATCTATAAGATTACATTTCAATTTACTTGGAAGGCATGCGATATAACCATGTTGATTCATCAGAACTTGATACATTTTGACAATCAGCCAGCCTTTATAAATATTATATAGAATGCAATTTAGTTTTACACCACTAAGATTCAAATAGAAAAAATGTCTATCCCATCTTACTCTACATGAATAATTCAGGAAATTTACATTCCGAAGGTTATTCCAAACGTTGTTTACATGAACAATATAGGCAACTTACATTCCGTAGGCTGTTCCAACGTAGTTTACATGAACAATATAGGCAACACAGGGCCACATTGCTGACGATGTTATGGAATAACTGAGACCTAGAATACACTGAAACAAAAAAATCAAATTTAGGTCATTTTTTAGCATTAAATCTATGTCCAAAAGAAGTGCTTCTATGTGCATGTGTAAAAGACACTTATTGAACATATTTTGGAAAATGAAGTTATTATACCTGTATAGAGCAATTTCTCCGATTCCTACAATGTTTTCAAAGCAGTTCAAATGTTACATGTCTTGCATTGCCTAGATATTCCTAGTTTTCATCAAATTATGTCCTTGTCGGAAAACATATTAATTGAGAAAATGTGTTCATGAGCAAAACGTCTGTATATGATTGGCATTATATCTATGTCCCAAAGAAGTCATTCTTTGTGCCTATGTAAAAGACACTTATTGAACATATTTTGACAAATAAAGCATAATTACACGTGTATAGAGCAAGTTTTCCGATTCCTAAAATGTTTTCGAAGCAGTTCAAATGTTACATTTTCTTGTATTGTGTAGATATTCCTAGTTTTCATCAAAGTATGTCCTTGTCGGAAAACATATTATATGAGACAATGTGTTCATGAGCAAAACGTCTGTATATGATTGGCATTGAAATGAAAAAAACGAGGTACGTCATTTTTATAAAAACAGATTCACTGAATATAATTATGCTGTATAGTCAAATGCTGACATCACACAATGTCCGTCTGTATGATACATGTAATATGGATTGATTCAAACTTGTGAAAAATCTTATTATTCCTTTCCATTGCAGAAGCTTTTTAACGCCCCTGTGACTGATAACTGAACAAATTGTAGGAAATGACGCATTTGCTCGTAACGAGCAACTATTTTTCATTTCCTACAATGATTTCAGCACAATTAAATAATTGGCATTTTTATTTTGCCAAGATTTTCATATTTTTCATCGACTTGCTTCTTGCGGACGTTACGGTTAAACAGATTGGCTCATGAGTCACTCGACATTTGTCTCAGAGTCATAGAAGATATAATGTAAGAAGTGTCGCGTGTTTTTAAGCCCTTATCCTGCCGCAAAAAAAACCAAGTCAGCTGAATTATTGTCGTCTTGGTAATTTAACCTTTTTCGATTCGCTTGAAAGTTTGTGAAACTGTTGTCTGATATTAAACAGCTTGGATCCGAATCAGGAGCCGAGTAACTCAAATGTCGACTGTTATTATGATGTAATTAGAAAGCAAAATACATGTACATACCATTCCGACATAAGGATTTACAAAGGTAAACGCCAACAGTATGTGAGATCCCAGTTGAAGAAGAAGACCACAGAACATCCAGTACAAGTTTTTGCCGACCTTGTCAATAACAATACCAACAACAGGCATCACAAAGGCGGCGATGATAAAAACAATGCTGCAAAAACAATATATACAAATGCGCATACGATACAGCCAAAACAAGTGGATACCCTTAACATCATGCATATTGAAGTCACGACTCCATCCCTTCGTAATAGTTATAAATTTTATATGACATTCATCCTTTCACCGCAATTAGTGACTTAAATCGACATGGCAAAATAGTGAAGTCCTAGCTGAGACGCCGCCTTAAGGATCTTGATCTTTTTCACACTGTAAGTATTGAGTTTACTTCAGAGTATGTTTTTCTTAACACCCTGTATTCGTCCGATATCGATATTTAGCGGACTTAACAATACTATAAAGTTGTTATTCAAGACAATAACCATTTCCTCCACAGAACTGCCTTTTAGCGTTTCTGTATCTGGTGGATATTAAAAACATGGTAGAAAAGAAAGCAATTTCTCGTAACGAGCAAATGCTTCTTTCCCTACTATGATTTCAATACAACTTAAAAATGTCATATTTCCTTTCCCTATATTTTCAAATTTTCATTATATTCTTTCCGTCTGTAGAGGTCTTAACATAACTTGTGGAATAAAGGGTTAACTTTAAACAAGAATGCTCAAATCGTAAATGGGACGAGCTCGTTACGATGTGGAGCAGACACAGAAGGCACAATCAACTATTCTAACCAGATTCAATCCTTATCCTGCTGCCAAAAAAATAATCAGTTTCCTTGATCTCTTAACCTTGTTCATTTCATTTGAAATTTGTTGAAATTGTTGCCCGGGTGTCCATATGATACCGCAAATAATGTGGGTTTTGATAGTTTTTAACAAATGGCTAAACAGATTTTAATTGATTCCGGTTTGGCTCCGATTTCGGTTTGAATTGGTTGTTTTTGGTTTGGTTTTGTGTCGCTTTGGCAGTATTTCAGTCATTTCGAGACGACTGGCTAATAACTGGTGTAAGAATACCCCTAATAGCCATTTTGTTTCTTCAGGCACAGTCGGGCATCTTGGTAGAACCACCTTCCCTCCACAAGTCAGCTGGAATACCTCGTCGCTTAAGAAATAAATTTGTCTAACTGCTATTTTTATCTTTTGAGAAATCGGCTAAGACATATTTAACAGCTGTTATTTTATCATTGAAGTACACCTTCATTATGCAGATAGAACATATTTGCACTATTGATAACTTCATCCAGGATTAAAATTTTGACCTCGTGAAATGTGGAAGATTTTACAATTACGATTCTACTGATATAGATAACACAAGTTGACCAAATTGTCCGTTAGACATGATACTTTTCTCTTCGGCGACTTTCCTACATGAAACTGAACCACATTGGCCGGTTTAATTTCAATAAGTTTCCATACTGTTATTTACAGCATTCGAGTGTTATGTACAAGTATTTCACAATTCGATGATACCTGTTGACATTTGATGCGATCTCCAGGTCTAGATCATACTTGGTCATGAAGAAAACTCTGAAACAGAAAATGAAATGATTAGCGATAACCGAAAAAAGGCTTTGATTCATTGCTAAGCGTAGGTGAACTTCCAGAAGAACGAACACTACTGAAACTTGTCAGGCTGATTGCTTTATTACCGGATTTGCTTTGGTTTGCTGTCGGTTAAATTTATAGATACATATAGTAAACACTTACGTTGGAAAACTATGTATACGAAAATCTATAATAAACAAACTTATATAACAACTATGACCAATAATGTAGTTCCAGATAAGATGGCGAATTAGAAAGGCGGCATCTGATCTGAGACTTCACTGTTTCTCCAAATAATAAGCAATGAAATAGGGGAACATTTTTGTCGAGCCCGCTTGCGGTGAGCGAGACATAGCTGTCCAAATGGCTGTTGAGTGTATGTGTGTGCGTCAGT
>JAULCE010264627.1:0-10905 GCA_032359355.1 Macoma nasuta | reverse complement strand
TTTTTATCATCTGATCATCACCAAACAAAGATAGAATAACTTTAAGAAATCCAAGGAGAGAAAGTATTGTCCTAAATGTGAACGTTATGACGACGTTACTTAACCGTTATGACGACGTTACTTAACCGTTATGACGACGTTACTTAACCGTTATGACTGACATCGCTCTATGCGAGGGCGGCAGTTTCATATATAGTACAACTAGTGACACTGAACTTACAACGTACACACTATTTCATTTGAGAAGTTTTCACTAACTTGTTCTCTCTTCGAAAAACCGACAACAACATCAGATGTATGTGCTGGTGCTTTGTACTTCAAACATATACTCGACAAAACAATCATAATGATGTTTAGGTTTCTCCAATACGTTTTTCTTTATAGAAATACCCGGAAATAGCTTTGCTTTTAGAAAGTGCTTACGGAAGAGCTAGTCTATGCATACTGCAAGATTAATAAGACCATAATACCCCTTACATTCACATATCTTTCTACAAGTACATTTACACGGACGGTGACAATCTTTAGCGCTTCGAATGTGTTCAGCATATGTGTAGATCGCCTTGCAGTTATAGTTGTCTCAGTTTTAATTCCCGCTTTATAATTCGCATAACCTTTGCGACTGAAACAGCCAACGATCTGTGAAAGTTGTGAAACCCTATTCTCCATGAAGTATTTTGGGGGCATATGAAGCCGACGATTATTGAAAAGACAGTTGAAAATGGAGCATTAGCTCGTGACAACCAACGTTTTCATTACTATTCAGTATTTAAAATTGTCTTTGGCCTACATGATCATCCTTTTTATTGGATTTTTTCCGTGTGGATAAGTTTGAAATTAACATGGTGAGGAAAGGGTTAACCGCAAAAATGAGTTTAACTACATCAGGAAAGGTATTTACAACATGTTGGTGGTTACACAATGATGGATAAACGTTTTAATGACATATTCGTCAAATGTAAACCGCATTTGTACTTCAAATCTCATCTTGTGACTGTCGAATTTTCTACAAAAATAGAACAACATCTTTACCAATATTATTAGACTTACGGCAAGTTTACAGCGGGCCTAAGTATTGTAACGGTTCCGCTTCTGGCGGAAGTGAAACATTTGTTGAACGTATTAGGTATATGCAAATTGGCATTACTACTTCCTCGTGTGGAGGATCAGGGTTGTTTTTATAGTTATAGACACCGTCGACCCATTCAGGGTTGAGCATGCTTTTCCCTAAATGGATCTTCTGCCTGCGTTTTTAAGCCGTTCGCGTGACATTTGCCATTCAGAGAAAAGCATGCTCTACCCTGAATTGGTCGGCTGTGTCATATATACATTTCCCTGATCCTCCACACGAGGCACTGGTAATGTCAATATGCACATACCTAAAACGTTCAACGAACGTTTTACTTCCGCCGGAAGCGGAACGTTACAGTATAACCCTTAATTTCCTCTGCTTGCAGGCTCCGCTTACCTACGATTTTACATAGGTATGTTATAAAACGAGGTGTTTCGTGGACACAACTATCACAAAAGGAAATGACTTCATATTCATTTGCATGTCGAAGATTGTCAAGCTATTATACTTTCCTGATATACGTGGACAAAAAATGGATTAAGAACTAAAATACTGGTATCTTTTTAGACGGGTATGCGATGACTGATGTAGAATTGTACTGGAGAGGTGGATCCGTTCACAACGTCGACAACGTAGAACTGCCGCAATTTGACATAGTCGAATACAGGGCCATCAACAAAATAGAGTCGTTACTTACTGGTTAGTTATTGTTATACTATTTTTACTGGTGTTATGTCATCCGGTCTATGTTACTGTGAGGGGACGATCGCTGTGAAAAAGAATCTCAACTGCAGTCGGGAACCATAATACTCAGTGGCCATTAAAACCCATTGGCCGGCAGAAATCCGGTTATGAAAAAATATAGTTTGTGGTTGTATTGTGCTTTGAGGAAATATGATTTCGTACGAAGCCAGCAGATGCGTTCTTTTCAAGTAAAGGCCAACAATGAATGATTTGATGCGTGTGAAACATGTATTTTTAGTGCAGATGCTGTGTCAGCTTCGGGGATGTTATGTTTGTGTATACACAGGCAGTATATAAGCGTCAATGAGAAACTGAATTGAGAAGCAAAAGTTTCGCATTTTCGGAATTGGCCTAGTAACAGGCTTGGCTTTCACAAAGCGACTCGAGTCGAGATCGCGCTCATACTGAAAGTTTCTATCTCAAGTATTGTCCTTGATTTAATTGCCACTGCACTATGAATTTGTTTACATGAAATGTTTCACAGGCAGACAAAATTTTAGTGCAGTGGCAATAAACCTGGATGAGATATCCAATGTTGAAATTTTGAGTTTAAGCACGATCTCGACTAGAGTTGCTTTGTGAAAGCCGGGCCAGGCTTTATTATAGGTATCTTGATTACCATAACGTATGAAAATAAATACAAAATTAAGTACCGTTAGTACAATATGATATATGAATTAATTACGCGAAATTATTCAGTCTAATCTGTCGAGATCTATTCGTTTCATAAATTTGTAATTCTCACCTTTGAATAAAATGTATTTGGAAAGAAAAAAGTACACTAACTGATTAGTATCATAAATAAAATGAACAGATGAACAATGACTCAAGAACTCAAGGTTAAGGTTGCAGAAGATTTATTAGTTGTAAAACATACTTATATTAATAGACATGCGGCATTTTAAAAGCCTTTTACAGCTGCAATGGTAGCGTTTCAAATTGCTTTACGAATGTCACATATAATTAATGCACAAATCCTTGCATTTCACAGCTTGCAATTGATTTCTTAATTCATTGGGGTAGCGAAAACGCACCGGCTTAATAAGCGCCCTGCAAAGATGACATTTGATCTGGGACATCACGGCTAGTAACGATATATTATCAAGGAAGTTCATGAGCATACTAGGGATTTCTTGTGAATTTGTTTCCAGAGAATTACACGAAAACCAGTTTGTTTTTAAAGCTTTTCGGTGTCTTTCAAAACTGACACTCCAAGTCAATGTTCTTGTTTCAATTACGTCTTTTTCAGGGAAATATCAGCGATTGTCGCTCAGCTTCAAGCTACAGAGGAACATCGGCTATTTTATATTTCAAACCTACTTACCGTCCATTCTAATTGTGATGCTATCGTGGGTCTCCTTCTGGATCAATCATGAAGCAACGTCAGCAAGGGTTGCTCTTGGTAAGACTTTTACTCCGTATCTTTTATACAATCACCATTTGTCAGATTGCACATGTTGTCTTAAAAATAAATAACAAAAACGTTGATTATTTCGTGTAAACGACCCTTCGTCAAAACTCTAGCTGAACAATATTATGACCATGTTTTATATATCTAACATCAAAAATATTCGACAGGTAATATAGTTAAAACATACTTTGAGAACGAGATAAAAACGAAGATAAAATACCGACTAGGTTTACACTTTGTTAATTTTCTAAACAAGAAGATACTGTTCGTTTTATTATTTTAAAATAAGCCTCATAAGAGAACCTCATGTTTTAGTGACATGTTGGCAAATGCAAAAAGTGCATTGTAAAGGTTAGATTTCAAGCCTCAATTATTTAGCGAGTAATATGTAAATGCCATTTAAATATTTACCGAGGAATTCGAATAATTCGAATAATGTGCTATTCCTTATATTGACCAATAAAATGCCGAAATAAAGGAACATGTGCGTGAATCTAGATAAATTGGACCCTGTCCAATCTCACAGTTTAAAGATTGGTTTCTTTCATTTTGTTTTGTTTATAGTGCAATACAATAAATGTGTTGACCTTCAGTAACTAAACAAATACGACGTTGGTGTTTTTTAATTGATTTTCTCAAAAGTTCTTGTAAGTATACAGGAATCGGAAAATGTAGAATAAAAACAACTGGTATAGCACGGTGCCTTCGCAGTGTAATCTACAAAGTTCACTACAAGCCACTCGTTGAAAATAATGAGTTTTTACAAGAAAACGCCACTTCACAGATCGTGGACATACTTCTTTCTGCTCCAATGTATAAACAATATTTATACTAAATTTAATCAGCTATACTCAAAGTATATTTCTAGCATAAACTACTTTAACTAGTTCATTTTTTCACCTAAGAGTACATGTTGGCACATGTTACAAGTAATATAATTAAATTGCATGGCTTTTATGAGATATTTGAAATAACCCAACTACAAGAGGGTTGCTAAAGTCACCCGAGTGTTGAAGTGTTTATTCAAATTACGAGTGGAACTTTTGCAATATATGGGTATTTTTATACCATGACCCGGATGTTTTACTATTATGATTTTTTAAAGTTTAAATCGGATACACAATTGTATGGGCATCTTAGGGGACGGTGCTTGCATAATGACCAAAAAGGAAGCAATAACTGCCTGAAAGTGTGCGGTTATCAGATATCCGCATTGGTTTCGGGGTTTTTGCGTGGCATTTCGATTAGGCAAAGCTTGTTTGCACGATGCGACATTTTTTTAAATTAGTTTTAGAAATTCGCTCAGCAGATTAGCCACGTGTTCAAACACGTATTGTTTAGAATGCTCGAGCACGATTTGTACTTCAAATTCATTAGTTCAGGCCATGATACAAAACATATATTGCATAATTTCACACGTGGTTTAAATAAACCTTCCTACACCAAAGCGTCCTCTTGTAGTCCGGTTAATTTAAATACCTCGTGAAATCCATTCAATATATACTACGTATCTAATCTAAAACGAACGATTTTTAGCTCCTGCATGTGCTATAGTATCCTAAAAACTGTCATTGATCACGTGACTGACTAATATCTGAGCGATCGTCAGTTCTAACAATATCTCAAAATACATCATACCATATAGCGCAACCACCCAGGTTTACCCTTAACCTCATACGAAAAGTGTCGTTTGCACAAATATTGTCTGCTTCCTGGTTCCTTTGAAAATATCGTCCGAAAAAAACACTTGCGTTTCAACATCCTGAAGTTCCCTTTGAGTTTCAATCTGGCAGCGTGCATAAATTGATACCCATGCAGGTATCCAATACCAGACATATTTTGCATGATTTCTCATCTTAACGCAAGCACCACACATTAGCCACCCTAACCAGTTACTGGGTATGCAGTATCCAATTTAGTAGAATTCTAGGGCGTTGATACAAGTTGTAATGGAACATAAAGCGACATAATAGTAATGGTGATAGGTCGAAATGTTTAGAAACAGACGGACTTTAAATACTATGTTTTCATAAAAGCAAATGAGAGACGCAGCATCGGAAAAACAATGTTCACGTATATTTGGATCTTAGTTCAGACGTTGTACATGTTTCAAATTCGTGTTAACGACAATACGTGAACATATCATTTTAATGATTCAGCGACATGTACTCCATTTACCTCATTAAACAGGACCACAAGATGCCGACTGCCAGTGTTTGACCATTATTGCATTGAATTTCCCTTGAATTGTTGTTACACATGTTAATAACATTGATTTGTTAAAGTTTTATCAACAGTTGGTTTTGTTTTCAATTACTTAATCTTAAAACTCACTCACGTTTCTGTATTTTTTCTTAGTGTAACATGATTTCACTTGGGTGCCAGATTGTTGACTGGTTTCACCCAAACTTAGCCGAAGAGGATGTCGAGAAGTGCCAGAAATCGGTGATATTAGGCGGTAAAAATTAATCGTGTTAGGGGGGTCAGACCTTATTTAGACTTATCGTTATACGTTTTACTAGGTCCATGCTTTAAAACATTCTCAATTCAAACTTTGACCATTATTTTATTTTTTTAGGTATAACAACAGTGTTGACAATGACAACAATAAGCAATGGTGTGAGATCATCCCTTCCTCGTATATCTTACGTGAAAGCCATCGACATATATTTGGTTATGTGCTTTGTGTTTGTATTTGCCGCATTACTTGAATATGCTGCGGTAAATTACACATACTGGGGAGCGAGGGCAAAACGGAAAGCCAAGAAGGCGAAGGATGGCAACAATAAAGCTGATAAACTGTTCCAAACTGCTAACACAGTAAGTATTCACATATGCAGTGCCAGTATTCACGCCTTATGTAAGTCTGGCAATCCCAACTATACAACTGGATGCTAACAACGTTTTGATTTGGTCTAGATGCCGTCCTAACTTTGGCGTCAAATTCAGATATAAGACCACAGACAGTAGTTTTACTGTACTGACGTATTTACCAAAGTTTATTCATAAAACAGATATGAATTCAGCGAGTTTTATAAGTAGGTTTCTAAAGGAACTGATAAAAACGTCTGATACAGCTTCTGATCAGGATCTTCACTGGTTTGAAATTTTATTTTTGTCTATTTTGCTATTTCATATGTCTTAGTAAACAGTATAGAAACTGGCCAGATAATCCACTAAGCACTTTTAACATAGATCATGATATCGTTAGCAATGTCACAAAAATAACCCATATACTAGATCCATTGACTTTGTTTGCTACCTTGGACGGCAAGACAAATAGCATTGTGTCCCATTCAAATACAATTTGGCTTACAATTTTCCCAAAACGGAATGGGAAAAACGAAATTGTCCGTGAGAACATTTGTGTTCCAAACATACATCCTAAGTTCCGTTTCATTAGTGGAAATCGCTTGATATTTCTTAAAAGAGCAACATTACCGTGATTTTGTAACATAAAGGCAGGATTGTAGTTTAAAGTTAATAGGCTGTTATCACTCTTGTGAGGGACTCCAACCATTAATGTTAATAAATCAAAGATGTGATGACCTGAATAAGACGAGCCTGTCATTGTTCGGGACCTTTGGTTCGCAAAAGGTCACGTGGTGTCAGTACCTTGCCGAATACGTTTTAAATGTTAGTGACCTTTCTTATCAACTTTCTCTGTCAACATGTATTATCACAGGTTGTCACCGAAGTTTAACGCATTTCTTACAAAATGCTGTACTAATAACGTGTATTTTCTAATCGGGTATATTTCTGTATGTATACGAGGATATTTTCTTTAAATAGTTAGTTGTGACATGAGACAAAATTCATTCACATAATTTGTTTCAATAACACTAAAAAAGGTTTAGTTGAAGTTCTTACCTGAATGACTGGTGGTTGCATGTTTAGGAATTAATTTACAACCAAACACTATTTTGTCAACGTCAAATGTCTTCTTTAGTTTGCCTGTCATGTCAACCTTCTTTCTTTTTTACAGCAAAAGGAATCCAACATAGAAGAAGCAAACGACTCTTCGTCCAACGTATCTCCACTTCCGGGAATCAGAAATAGCTATCTGCAAGTTTTTAATTTTGAAACCGAAGAACCAAGCACTCAACAATCTAGTGCACAACAGCCAGTAATCCACATGGAACCTGTTATCCCCCGTGGCTGTGTCGCCAGAGGCTACGTTCCAAACACAGTGCTCAAAAAACGAAATGGAAATGTCGTGCAGAAACGAAAGATTTTATCAACTGTGAAACAAAAAGCCAAGACTCTTAAGCCTAAGTTGCCTGTGGTCAGGGATGTAAATGTTATAGACAAATACGCACGTTTACTATTTCCCTTGTTGTTTATTGTGTTCAATATTTCGTATTGGGGATACTATCTTGTTAAACAATACCAAGACAACAGGTAACACTGAGCTGCTTATACCATTTTATATCATTTGGGACGTATGAGCGAGATATTTTTGGCGAAAAAGATCGTGTCGTTCTGAGCGCGACAGTTTGATAATTGTATTGTCAAAAACATGTGTTTGACAATAAACCCACACTATTATAATCACAACCATAATATTATAACATCGGGTTTCTTCTAAAAGCTCGTATGTGCCATTATTGCAAATACGCACTTACGTGGTTTTGCAAAAAACAATTGACTTATCATCGAAATACACGTAATTGCCATTTTAGCAGATTGCATTTAAGTTGACTTTAGGAGAAATCGTCGGTTTTCTTCTAAAACTACGTATGTTCCATTTTTTAAAAATAGCACATACGAGGTTACCCATCGACAAATTGCTCAGACATAAGCTTCATTGACGTGCAAGTTATTAGAACATAGTTAAACATGAGTCAGATAATGCAGCTGTCAATTGAGGGGTATGGAATCAATGAAGAAGTAACATCAGTATTGGTCTATATTTATTTCTATCGCTGATATTTTTAATCAGCGACAATGCATACATCAAGTTGTTTGTCTCGTTCAAAGCAACGTTCAAACTGGCACTCTAATCTTCTGTACCCGGCAACAATATTAACACTTTGATGCATCTGTAGCAGATGGCTCTAACGGACACATGCCCGTTTTCCATTTATAATGATACTCTCGTTTCTCTTAACCCTTCTCCCCACAAGCTATTTATAGACTTATCCAAATGAAAGAAACTGATGAAAAATATGAAAATCTACATAAAAGTCAGTTTTGAATTGAAGTGAACACATTGTAGGAAATATAGCATTGACACGTTACGAGCTTATGCTCCGTTTTCCACAATGTTTTTCAATAACCATGTGTTACAAATTCGCTTATATGTTCCCTCGGTTGCATATGTTTACATTTAAGGTAATGTCGTAATAATTTAAGTGGCACCGGTGATTTTTCCATCTACGTATCTTATTTTCCTAGAGCAAACTATAAGTCATAATGTATGTGTTTAAATTTTAAAAGGTGTGTTCAAAAAGTAATTATATATTGGTCCGAAAGTAATTTGATCTTTTATTCAGAGCAGCCAAACATTTCTGCACATGTGCTACATAGTCACTGTCCATTTGTCGATGATCAGTATACGAGATAGTTAAAATAACTTAATGGACCCTGCGCATGCTGGAAAAATATTTTTGAGTGCAATGCAAGTTTGAATGGTTCAAATGAATATATAGCAGAACGTTTATGAATTCGATTGTACTGGGTCGATTATACTGATCAAAGGTTATTTTTTACATAAATGTAAGGTGATGTGTATATAGGTTAGTTGATTTATTTCAGTAATTTGATATAAAATGTATGTTTTGTATAAGCTGTTTTTGCAAGTTGCTGCTGTTGATATTCATTTGTTATGCAGCACATAAACTCACAGGTTACCGTGTGATAAAAGACGTTTTATTGTACATACCAAAATTAAAGATAGTAGTCTCATTGCAATACAAACGTTTTGTGTTAACTCTGTAAAGGTAGTTGAACACTTTACTCCGAATGCTATGTTAAGCCTCATTCGCAGTGAAAGTATATCCTGGGGGAAAAGTAAAAAAACAATGGTTGACCGGCTTGAAAAACATTGTAAAAGATGGAGCGTGATCTCATTATAAGAATATTTTCCCTTTCTCATAAATTTCTCAATAGTCCTCTGCAACATAGGCGTCAAACATCTGTGTAATAAACGGTTAAACGACTACAAGTACCCGACAGGTTCATATATTATATAGAGCGTATGTTCTGCAGTAATTACATGTACTTCAAAACGTTGGTTATTCTGGATGTGTCAACATAGATGCAGACCGTTTACCTAGATAGTGTATATCAGCATCAAAACTATATGGCTTTTGACTTCATTACTTTAAAGTAATTCGGAGAAACAAAACGTTTAGAAGTACTACATTTAGTGGAGACAAATCTTGTCTCATGCGATGTACAAATACTTTTCATGTTAAACAGAACCTATTTATCAAATCGGGTAAAATTACATATAATCTTTACATATTGTTGTTATTCCCTGAATTACAGGACAATGTGTTTCAACCACCTACCGTTGTAAACAAAAAGGAAGCTGTTATTCACTCCTCTAAAAGTTACGGATCAAATGTATTTGTTCATATAGGTTTAGCATTACACTATTACACCTAAATTGAATGTAAAGGATGATGTTCACAAGGCAGGTATATACTTATAGTATGTAACGGAATAAATGCTATACTGGGATTTTTTTTAATACTTATTTTTCCTAAACTTTTTAACAACAATAATTACTAGGAAAAGTTTAATACACTTGACAACCATCATGGCATATCTTTATACGTTTAATGACAGAAATAACCCTTCTTAAAAGTCTCATTCTCGAAAGTAAATGCTCACATTTTAAGATAATTTACCATCATGCGCCTCAGATGTCATTCTCTAAAACTAAATGTCCTATATATAACATTGACATAACAGAAATCTTCGACGGCTGATCATGAACCAAATTTGTTGAAATCATGATTATATATTTAAACAAGCAAAACAACCACCAGGTGTAAGCCTATGTATCATATCAACCCTAAATAGAAACTTCTCAAATAGTTTGTTCTCCAACAGCGATGATCTGACTCTAAACTAATTTTAGTGAAATAATTATAAAGTGATTTCTCACACATCATCAAGCCGCCGTGTCAAAAAGCATGTTCAACAAGTGTGGTTGTATAACTACGTCGAAAACTTTGAAAATAACTGTCTCCAAACCGACGAACTTATTTCATAACGTGAAATGAACAGATTTTTTTTAAAGTGACGTACTATCAAGACTGCTCAAGACTGGCAGGTCCAGTTAGCTATTAATATATAGCTGTACACCTTCTCGAAAACCCTAAGGTTTATTTTGAATCAAATTCACAGAACATTTCCTTACTCTACCCACTACTATCAAAGCATTGAAAGTGCTGTCAGCATGGGGCTTACAGTCAAGGCAGTATGCTTTGACAACATATGACCCCCTATAATCCAAGAGATAGATCGATGAGAAAATTAAATTATTATGCCACTAAACTACTGGAAAAGTAGGAGTAAACTAGAGATGCATAGTTAAGTCAAAATTGTTGAAAGTTTGTTTCCTGAGGTACCTATCTTTCTCAGATAATTTACCCTTTTCAACAGTTTAACTCCGCATTATGATCAATTTCAAGAATTGAGAATGCAGAGTTCATGGCCATCATGG
>JAULCE010264405.1:0-10906 GCA_032359355.1 Macoma nasuta | reverse complement strand
GTAATAGAGAATGTTTTTAAAAATCCGGAAAAATCCGGAGATCTCCGGAAAAATCCGGAGAAATGGTCGGCCTGTAATGTAATGGAAATATCACCTTCTCTTCGCATTGGTTCGATTGTGGTAATTTTTATGCGTAGAGACAAGATTCAAAACTCTCAGAAACCTCACGATGCGCTTTACAAAGCGCATCATGTGGTTTTTGAGATTTTTGAACCAGATCATACGCCATATCCCACGAAAAATGGTAATACCGATCCGAGTCGCCTACTGAAAAGGCGGCGTCTGATCAGGAAACTCACTTGTTTTGCTGTAAACTGTATTCCGGATGTTTTGATTTCGAAAAGGCCAAAGTTGATTTAATTATCTTAGTTATTTATTTCGTTAGAATACATGATCTAAAACCGGTTACAACCGACAATTTTAGGTATGAGCGTAACTGACAAACTCGTCCCCATGCGAGCTACTTCTCTATGGTTGTTCGTTCTGTTTATTTGACTTCGATAATGTTCGCACTTTTTTAACACTCGAAACAAGTGCCTGCCTCTCAAATTAAGAGAAATTTACCCGTTTAGACATTAATTGAAAAATATAACTTGTGAAAAAATGCGTCCAGCAATAGTAGAGATATACGTCGGCTATTGTTCCTGTGAATAAATCGAATAAACCACTGACGTGAAATATTGGCCCTAAGGGTTATTTCAATTCAGTCAACGGGTGATTAATCTGGTACATCATATGCCGAAACAATTGCGCGAGTTGCCTACCTTTATCAAAGAGTACTGATATTCGTACTAAATAAAAGGGTTGGTATTCACCGACCAATTCCGAGACTCAAGACTCAAAAATGACTCCCAGTTCCTACCATTCTGGTGGAAGCTGGGAGGTAGTCTTGTGTTTCGAGCCTGAGAATGAGTTGGTGGATTTAAATTTAGGTTAGAGCAAACCAGGCTGGCTCTTGGTCTGATTCGGGCCCTAATTTGAAACACCGAAAGGTACAGTGGGATGAACGTTAATAATAATTTAACCGTTATCGGATCATAAATACAGTCAAGCCAGTTTTAAGCGGCCGCTCAAACGAGGAGTTGGTGGTCGACTAGGCTTGTGTACGCTTGGTACAGAACGAAGGTAATGCAGAAAGCTCTCAATAGAGCTGTCTGCGTTACTTCCGTTCTGCATTAAGCGAGCACTTGTCATAAATAGTCGCTATGATATCATATTTGATTGTCGTTCAAGAAAAAGATACTGTACATGTAGTAGGAAAAGATGCAATGCATTTCTGATATTTTGGACATTAGATATGAATATAAAACAATTTGGAACCGGACCAGATGCCACTTTACTCTGTGACCGACCGATGAATAAAACGTTAATGGAACTAATCTTTATTCTCCTGTAAAATGTTGTCTGCTCAAATTCTTGTCGTGTACCATTGGTGAACGTCATCCAATTCACGTTAGAGTTGGAGAACATATTTGCCAAGTGTCAAACAGCTTGGATACGGATCAGACGCAGATTTTCTCTGCGTCTGATCTTGGTTAACGCTGTTTGTACATTCTATCTTGGTAACGCTCATCAGTATAAGCCTATTCATAAGGTTTAATCCGTTCCTCCACAAAAACGCCCTTTAGCGCCATTGGTTTGCTTGGTGGTGTTGTTTTGTTTACGTCCGTGATACAGAGGAACCTGGGCAACGCCTTACTCTTTTTCGAAGGAGCCCTTTAACTCTTTTACATGCCCAGTGTATAGCACTGATGCATGGAACCTCGGTTTCAAGTCTCATCCGAAAGACTTGTCCGACGGGGGATCGAACTCACGACCCTTGGATCAAGAGTCGAGCGCTTTACAACTCGGCTAGGCTGCCGGTAGTTTCCATTGTCAAATTGTGAACTTTGTTTAGACGTGTTTTATATGTAACCAATGAACCCTCGATCAGAGGTTTACTGAATGGCACCTCTGGTCTGATTGTATATTTTTTGCAAAGGACGTATAAACTCGAATCGCAGACTAATAAACGGATTGATTCCCTAGCCGACGGCATGTGCAATAAAAAAGTTTTGTATATGAGCAATTCAGCTAGATATTACACTCCTTAGATTCGAGATCCTGTCATGCAAAGGTGGAACAAGGTCTCCAATCAGACTGACTGACTATCTATTCCTACTTTCAAATCGATATCGTCCATGGAGGGCATTTGAAGAAAATGTCATAAACCTTGGTTTTCAGTTTATTCTTTTCCGTTCAAATATCCCGCTGCAAAAATCGATATAATACACTTTATAAATTGAATGAATTCACAAACAAAAGAGGCGATGAAGTAGATTGTTCCTGCTGTTGAATTTTTGATAGAGATTAGTTCATCATTTATTATTTATATGGTAAAATAGGTTTGCTACATTTACAATGTAGTTATGATTAATTAACAAATATGTCTGAATGCGTGTGTTCATGTGGTGTAGTATACTACATGAAAATATATTATCGACTTTCAAGATGAAATGATACTACAACAACATGAATTATTTACCGTATACATGTAAATAGACTATATTTTATCTTTCTAGTTTACCAAACTCGCATTTCAGTGTTATTATAACAAAACCGATGATTTACATTTTATTTCAAAGTACTTAAGAAAGCGGTTGTGCATGTAATTATGCCAGAGAGTATGAAGGCAACCGATATCTTGTCTCCAATCAGACATGGCATTAAAAGCGTTTCATTTACGTTGTTATCCTTATAAAAGAATGTTCAGATAAAATAACAAGGCAATATCAATCAATAGATAGCTGTTTCATCTTTGCATGTCAACCCGTCATTTATCACAGATACATCAAACTGAATAGTAGTATCATAGGTGGCAGGACTAACCTAATTTCGTTGGTAGAACCGCTACAATAACAGATATTCATAAATGATGAACATTTATTGTAAATCTTTTAGCTGCTCCTCTAGAAATGTTTTTGCAAAGTAAATCGGGCATTGTAGATCTAGATCTTCGAGCAAATGGTATCATAAGTGTATGTTCGAATGCAGCAGCTCGTTTTGATATTGATCAGACGCCTAAATATGACAAAGTAGTAACCTTACGCGGGGCTCACGTCGTTATTTTGAAGTCGTTTACGATTATTGTTTTTTTTTAAATTCAAACAACAATCTAAAGCACGAAATGTATTAGATTTGTCAGTACGTGTCAAAATTGGTGGATGAGTTAATTTTATATGTTCAAAGTATCCAAGATTCAAATTTAGTTCTTCAGGCAACGGGAACTTGCAATAGATATTTTTTTTTACTTTTTACTTAGACATAACCAGTGTAGGATGAATTCATATTTTGGACTCACCCATTAGACACGTTGTTACTTAAATAGGTATAATGCCTGAGCAGATGTTCGGCTTAATACGCCTTTGAACAAATAGACTAAGGCACATCAAGCGCACTCTAGTCAGAAACAAAAAGAGGTCGCTCCAACAAGGAAGTATTCACTTTACAAAAGAGCATTATATTTCCTTTGTGCACCTATGTAGCAGTTAAATTTAAAAAAGTGTGGGTAACGAATCTTATTACGAAAGAATGCAAAATTTCCTTTATTCTTTTCAAAATAAATAAAACTGAAGTTGCCGTTTTGCCTTGATATTCATCCTTTTTATTAAAATCATTCCACGTGGATGAGTGTGCAATTAACATAAAATCGGCATTTAGGGTTAATAACAAATTCATAGCATCATCAATTACGAAGGAAGGTTTCAGAATTTTATTTCTCCCCTTGAAATCCTGTTAAGTCATAATAACTATAAAATAATTGGGTAACCGTTTCAGATTCCTATTGCTATCTTCAAGAGTAATCTTAGATGTTCCGGCGTGTCCTGGAATGAACATGGAGTTCATAATCAGGCCTAATAATCGATAATATGTGTGTTGTAGTCCTAATCATTATCTGATTATACGAAAGCAAACGCGGTCTTACATTTTTACTTTTAAATAACATGTTTGCTTATTAATGGAACAAACCACAAATATGTGATATAGACGGACGATATATCATTTATAGCTATGACTCAATATATCACTCTTTATAACATAGCACATATTGAGTTATTGCACTCAGGTGACGATATGTCAATTTTAAACAAGTTTGCTAAGAAATGTATCTAACTTCGTATATGTGATATATACGGACAATATTATATCTTGCTTTTCAATAATGAAAATACATAGGCATGTTCAAATTTCAATGGAATCTATTGATGTCGAAGTCAAAGTGACTATTTGTATAGGTCGACTTTCAGGTAAATCGAGTAACCACAAAGCAAACCCATTATATTGTTGTTCAGACTTAACTTTCGATTAAATCATTCGACTAAACCGACTTTGGGATACCAATAGTTGACCGTACGTTTGTAATGTTTATTTTAAAAAAAAAATCAAATGCCTGCTGTTGTAATATAAAAATACTTATGTTGCATTAAGTCGACGTAACTCGCCTATATAAAAAGTGTCAGTTAAAACTAGTTTAAGATCAAATTTATTAACAAAATAAACAATTGATGTTTAAAACAATTGTTTTGTTTTGTAACGACCTATATCGACTTGGTTATCAGTTCAGAAATTTTAGCAGCCTTTCTTCATTTATACCTTTCACTTCATAGAGGAATTGTTTCTTCTAAAATCTATGATAAAAGATATTACTTTCATTTCAAAATAGTTCATTATCCTCATGTTGACGAAGATTTTCCCCGTGTTACATCCTATGGGACGTATTCGCTTCGCTTAGGCCTATTCTTCCGTTTAGGATTTCAATGATCGCAATCGTGTTATTACTGAAAAGCTCCTTAAGCAGGGATATAGGTATCACAAACTTCGTAAAATCTTCTCTAAATTCTATTATCGAAATATCTCTCTCATAAGAAAGTATAACTGTAATGTAAAGGCGCTCCTGTGTCAAGGTATTTCACACCCGGAGTTTTATATTGATGTGATTTACAATCTTCGGAAAATAGCTGGACATGCCCATTTTCACACTTTGTTTATTCAACGCATTACAAAATTCATTACGATGGGCTATGATCCAACACTATTACAACGCACTACATGTTTGGTGATCAACCATATTACAGTTGGTCATCGAGCTTCCCTCTTCGGTTGTGCGACGACAGGAAGGTCATAATACTCTATGATTATTACTTTGAAAGCCGGAAACGGAAGAAGTATGTCGGATTGTTGTATTGTGCCCGTTCTGTTGTGCCCTTGATGACTGCTTACAGTTACTCTGACTTCTGACAAATCATTGAGTACATTTGATGATTGGCGAAAGCAGTCTATGTTTTTAATAATTCTGTTTTACATATATTTTACGACTGGTATTACCATCACTGATGTTGTAGAGCAGTCGGACGGGGATACCGTTTATTAACACCGTACGTCTGATGAGATGATGATGAGAAAAGAGTGAGGTTGGGCGCCCCTTAACCGGTGTAATCCCCCGGTGGCGTGTTTGCCAGTGACCGTTCTATATTCACCCTAAATTTATGTTTGTGTTTTGTCCTTGTGTGTCTTATATATGTAGCGTATGTATGTGTGTGTGCGCGCGCGCATGTATGAATGTGTTGATAAATTGTTTGTTTCTGTGCTGTTCGGGTGGCTGTTTGTTTGTATGTGGTTTGTCCTGCAAGACCTTCTTATCTCATTTTACACAATGGGAACTTTTTTAAGGCAGCGACTGATCTAGGAATGTACTTAATACTATGTTGCTTTTAGATACATTAGCGCCGAAAGAGTTCACTGAAAGACGTTTCAAAAAGTTTCAATATACAATATTAGTTACAACAAGTATTATCTTCTACTAGACATGCTATAAATCAAGACCTAAATGTGTATACATTCATGATCACTCTATGAAACAAGTTGACTATAATTATTAGACACGAACCACATATACATTTTATGTAAACGTGTTTTTATTTTCATTTATAGTACGATAGTTCTCTATACATTGTAAATGGCCAAAGGTATTGATTTGCGGAATGTGAAAATGAACTTTGAATTTCGAACATAAAAAAAACGTTATGAAACAAGACCGAAATGTTCTTTCTATCGCATAAAAGGCATTGTTAAGAAAATCGTACGACTTCGTAAACTGAGGTAAGGGTCTTCCGCATTAGATTTGCTCGTACAAAGCAAACGATATAGCTTTGTATCTTAATCCATTTAAAGCGAATTGATACAACATTTTTCTTACCTAGTGAACTGTAATAATTAATTAGTCGGCATAACATAGCTCTCGGATGATAATGCTTTGAAAGCTCTTATGCAAATAATATAGACGAGTCGACATCATAATACTTAAAAGTTGCTTAACCCTTTACGCAATAAATATATGCATTTTGAAGCCTCTATAGTAGATGCCTATTGTTAACATTTTGGAGTATTTGCTCATTACTTTATTGGTTAAATTCTTTCAACTTGTTTTTATTTATGCTTGATAACCTTCCTATACACCATACATTTTAAGAGTGCATGAATCAAAATATAGCTTATGGGTAAAGGGTATATACTCGTGCTTCTCGAAAACAACTCCTTAGAGTTTGTACTTTAATAATTATGCCAAGTACTACATTCCATAAAGTTTAGTTAAAGACTTGATCGCAGGATTTTGTTTCTGCTAAGCTTAATGTTCACAATCTTCTACACAATATGCCAATAAATACCAATAAAACACTTTTGTTTTTCGATAATAGGCCGGGCAGCTAAATTAAACTCAGGAAACATGCCACTGTTTGCCAACTAAAAAATACGAAATAAGTTAGAATGGATGAGTGACCATAAATTGATTAAATAGGTTCTTGAGGGATTTAACAGATTTAATTAGACACATTAATGTTTTTATCTTATTTTCTTTCAATTTGATACAGATGTGCTATATCAAGTTCCAATTCACGTTTTCTCGTTTTTTTATCAATTTAAAAGAGATTTAAGATGGCATGAAGATAGATTTGCAAATAAATACTTTGTAAACAACATTGCTAACACTAACTTGCATGCCCAATTAATGCGTTAATAATGTCTGTGTATGCAATATGTATATGACACAGTAAATAAATTTGTTTTTAATTTATTTTTGACACTCATTTGGTTCAGCATTTTGTTAAGTAACAAAAACGCACAACGCTCTTATATTAGGATCAGGTTTTTAAAAAATGTTATTTGATAGGACAAAACTTCACATGGCACATTTGTCGGAAATAAATAGGCTTCAACAAACATATATATACTGAGATACTAACCTGGAGGATACTTGGCTTTTCTGTGACCTTTCTGTTTCTGTCATGGTTATTAAAGGAATTGTCACAAAAGTATAATTGCTGCTTTGAGGCGGACAACAATACTGTTCATTTACTGCTGCAATTGTCAACCATTGACTACAAATGTGAGGTGTGTATTTGCGGGTAATGATTTACGTAAAAGTGCAAGAATGGAGACTTGGCAGTTAAACGCGCACTACACGCCACAGCTTGTTTGTTGTAATAGAAGCTGACACAGCCGTTTATCATTCGTTTATGTTACCTTGTAATTCGATTATATAGCCTTTCGATTATATCACCTTGTTTTTTTCTAAATATATACTGACCTCGTGTGCATATACTTGAGGCAGACAGAGTACTACTACAAACCTGTTACAGAGGCATTAAAATCCACACCTATGTGATAACGGCTTAACATTTTAGCTAATGATATATCTTTAGACTCATTCCCAGTGAAAGCATTCAATATAAAGGATAAATATCTAATGGAAACGAAAATGCTAAATTCTAATGGTCTTGATAACATTGTAAAAAATGGATCATTTGCTATTCATAAATTCTATTCCCTACACTGTTGTGTCCGCCATGGACTACAGCGTGAAAGGTGATATATTGTGGTCAAACCTAGAATGTTTGTGTTGCTAACAGTATAAACAATTAAAAAGAACATATTTCAATGAGCTATCTGATCAAGGTTTGTAGTTTTGCATTTTTGATCGGTTGGTTTTCTGTCTATCCTGTTTCACTTCGGAAAGAATGACCTTATCTACTTGGTTTATATGCTAAACTAGTTCATTAATAGTCTAAAGTTGTACTTGTAACATTTACTTTCAATAAGTTCAGGGTTAATAATCCACTATCTGTTTTAATTTTTGTTTTTTATACAATGTAAAGTTGTTATTTCTCGACATATCGGTATTTTAAATTCAGATCCTTAAACTATTCTGAATTTATGCTTTATACATCATGGGTAGACATTATTTAGTCCGAAATCTAGATAAGTTGTATGCCAATTCCGCTTTTTGTGTCATAGATCAAAGACCTACATGCTTTAGTCCGAATTTTGATCAGTCATTGCAAGATCCGTCATTCATTTCAATTGAAAAGAGGTAAAACAACATAACGTAACGTTATATTACATAGAATCTAAATCGTCGCGCATTATAACGACGTTTAATATAATTTACGATTATTATCGACGAATTTGAGTTCATGATACACATTGAATGTCACATTTGTGGTCATTCAGTAAGGAATAGATTAAAAAAAATTTTCTAGGAAAAAACACGTTTAATAAATGTTCGTATTGGATAGTCGTTCATGTAATATTCTCTTTTTTTAATTTTGCGTGGGTCATCCATTACATAACGAGACGATTTGAACTAACGAAAGTACTAAACACGTTTTATAGAGAGCCGATATGTCGATCTTATATGTATTTGAAATATTCAAACAAAATAAAGTATGTTCAAGTTACTTGTTGCTCTGCAACCAAAGAAAGTAAGGATTATTTTGCTTGGCTAGGTTCAAGAAAACCGTTTCCACGGTTAGAAAAAAGGTAGACGCAAAATATTTTTTTCAAAAGCAATGTTAAGCCCTTTAGCCTGAAAGACATCCTTAGCTGGTCTTACGCATCAATATTATGTTCTTAGAAAAAATTATCATTTTTTCAAAAAGTGAGATTAACAATTATTGAAACTAACAGATACAAATAATTTGACACGTCCAATAGAGTTTCATTTAACAGCATTAATTTACTCCTTTTGAGTCTCAGTCCAACCGAGCCCTTGTAATGTCCCGGACCATCCGGACTTGACTTTGGCTAAAACGGGGTCAGATCCCTGTTAGGCTCGGGGCAGCCCGAGTTGGTCGGGGATGGTCCCAGACACCTATCTGGCAGTTTAAAACTGTTTTTAATTGCCGTTGTTTTCCGTAACTGACCGGGCGGTCCTGAAGGATTTTTTTCCAATCCGGGGTAGTCTGGGACGGTCAGTGTAAAGACCGTTTTGGCTCCAGAAAGGTTCACTATGGCATAATGTTGATCCTGGGCGATCCGGATCGATCCGGCTATCGTATTGGGCACGAATTACCCCTGACTATCCCGGACCGCCCCGGACTGTCCCGGATTCAACACATATCCAACACGGATCTGACCACGGACAAGTCACCTTTCAGCCTGGGGGGATAATTTCGTGTCATCCGTGTTGACACCATGATAGGTCTGGAATGGTCCGAGTCAATCCGAGACTGTCTGTCACGCTGCCATGGTGGTGCCGGTGTTACAGGTCATAGTATACTAGCCCTGTTACACATTCAAGGATTGCCATCCCGGACTATTGCGGATTCAATCCGAGATTGTCCGTAAGTATCCGTATTAATCTGTAGCAATCCCTAGTAATCCGTGCTAGATCATTGATTCAATCCGTAATGGTTTTGTGAAAACGTTCCAAAAATTACTACGGTTGAAAATCCGTTACTTTCCTTACTAACCCGTACGAAAGCCGTATCGATCCGTACTTATACGCACCTATCCAAACTAAATCGTTGTTTACCGTACTAATACGTAGTAGAGTATCGTGCCAGGTGTCCCGGATGGTTATACGGGTCCAAATGACACGGAAGAAAATGGACGGGTCCGCATCCATAAGTTGCTATGGATAACAACGGCTTAGAAGGGATTAGTAAGGTTCAATCAGAGGTGATCCCGGATAGAAGAGAGACAATATTGGGGACTAGAACGGATGGCTACAGGTCGCTATGGGTCGCTACGGGCTAGTACGAGTTAAACGGAGTGATACGGGCTGGCATGGGACACCGTAGACCCAAGGGATGGATTAGAACGGGTGGCATGATGAGCTAGGAATAAGAACGGATTACGGTTTTATACGGATTTATACGGATCGGAACGATCTAGCCACAAAGTGCCACGATCTACAATATGTGCAAACGCTGGGATTTATTAGAGCCGCTTTATTTAAAACTTTGCTGCCAGGCAGAGTTCCTACAACTGCTATGACAGCTATATTACAAATTTCTGGACTACAATGTCGACAACGCGGAAGACAAGGGGAGATACACTGTATCTCACATTTGCAGACCGTAAATACAGGTAGTAGTACGTAAAAGTACATAGTAATCCTAAATGATAACGAATTAACCGTTCTAGTCCGTATAAATCCTTAATAAATACCCGTATAATAGCGTAGTAATCCGTCGCTGGTCCGAAGGTGACGCGTACTGATCGTTTAAACATCACGTGACACGGCACTCTATGCAGGATAAATACGTTTTAGTAAGGTTAACAGCGGTTAAGTTGGGATAGGTACGTACAAGTACCGATTGGTACGGGCTTAGGTATCAGATTCGCTAGGGCCTATTCCTCCGTTGAGGATTTCAATTACCGTAACCGTATTATTATTGAAAAGCTCCTTAAAATGGGATGCAGATATAATAAACCTCGAAATACCTTTGCAAAATTGTATACTCGTAATGTCTCGCTTATAAGCAAATATAGATGCAATTCAAAGACACTCCTGTGACAGGGTATTTCACACCCAGAGTTCTATGGTGATGTGATTTACAAACTTCGTAAAATTACTGGACATGCC
>JAULCE010264404.1:0-18235 GCA_032359355.1 Macoma nasuta | reverse complement strand
ACATGAACCCATTGCATAAATATCGTACGACACTCTACTCAAATTACATAAATATTCAAATTAGCCGATTCACCCCATGCTGTTCTTTTATTCCTGCGCATGTTTAAAACACGTCAATATGACCGACTTCGACCCGACGAGAGCGTAATATTTGACGGAAAGGGTGAAGGAACCATCATTGAAAATGTTAGAAGAGGTTTTGCAACCCTTTATGATGTCAGCATTTGTCGTGCAGACTACGAATGCGAAATTGATAGCAAGGGACTTACCCCATTCGCTGAAACCCTGCCCTCAACGCAGCAGATGAATCGGTTCCAACCAGTGGCCCACTATGACATTGACCAGTTTATCGAAGGACAATCCAACAAAAACACCCTTTCTAAGAATTATGGTTTGAAAATCTAAAGACAATTCCTGAATTCCCCGGAAGTTGATGAAACTAGAGATATCAAGAACATCCCTGTTAATGAATTACAAAACCTACTGTGGAGATTTTTCATCGCCTTTCGTAAATCCAATGGCGATGAATATGAACCAAACACACTGCGAGGTATAATGGCAAGCATCGACAGTCAGTTACGCAGATTTAATTTCTGGGAATATCTTGCTACAGGTCCCAACTTTGCTAAAGTTCGGAAAGTTCGAAATGCAAGCAGAACAACTAAAACGTGACGGAAAAGGTAACTTGACCCACAGAGTTGACCTAATTACAGACACCAAAGTTGATATGCTTTGGAGGGCAGGAGAGTTTAGAAGCAGTGCACCCGATGCTATTTTACAAACGCTTTGGTTTCACAACACAGAACACTTCGGGCCTTGTGACTGTATGGAAAAACTGTGTTGGGTGTAATTGTCCTGAAGTCCGACTCAAACGGACATGAATCCGTAGATTTCAACGAACGTCAGATTAAAACCAGAAATGGGTCAAATCATAGAATTACCGCCAAGTAACACCTAAGTTATGGGCCAACACAGAAAACCCTGATCGTGATCCTGCGCGCATCTACAAAATCAACGCCACGAAGCGTCCCCAATGATATTCACTCCCAGACCACCCGCTTTACTAGGCATCAACCACAAAAAAACATACCTGCAAATTCTGAGTCGTGGTTCAAATTTAATCAAGTTAGAAAAAACAAACCATCCAGCATGGCGTACGAATGTCAAAAAATCTCTCAAACCACAGTGCCAGGAACTATCTTGTCAAAAAACTGTCAGACCACAATGTTCTCCAATTCCACAAGCAAGAAAACGAATCCTTATGATCGCAGAATCTGATAGCGTGTCCGTGAAAACGTGTACACGTATGTGTAGTTTACATGTATATATGCCAGTAAAGGTAAGTAATGTGTAACAGTAGTTACCGCATTTCAATGGTTTTTTTCTATTGTATATGACTACATGCATTGTATGTTATTTTGATTGTATAAATACACGTGTTGACAGTTTAAAATAATTCTACATCTATTACCCCGTATTTTAATGTGAGAACTGTGAAATAATGCGAACTATATTTTTTGGGCGGACGGTTAAAAAGTTTATAGGATATGACGTCAATCGTCAACATTCGTCTAGACAAAAGGAATAAGTCTATAGTTTGTTTCAAAGTTTTTACAATATTACAGTTAGTTGTGTGACAAAAAGAATCTATCATTCGCCCTGGTTTCATATAGTTTTTATTAAAATCGCGTTAACTAAAATGATATGAGACTCGGCAAAGTCTCGCGTCATACGACTTAAGTCAACTCGCTTAATATAAAAAGCAATATGAAACTAGGACTCATGAAGGATCCTAGATATATCCGTCGTTCTATTTAATTGAGTACGCTTTCATTTCGAAATTAATATGGAAACACATAGTAACATACTACCTATTTCCGTTTTGCTAGATATGACTACAGTAAACAATGTCTTAACATAGTTCATTTGGAAAGTTCCCATATGAGCTTTTTGCATTATTGTTATATTCATTAGTTAACACATGCCTTTAGGGACCTCCGTGCTTCTTCATTGAGTGACCGCAGTCGCGGACGTTTATATTTCAATGAAACTTTGCATGCATGAAACTTTCACTTAAGTTTAAGATTTTACTAAGAAGCTTTGTAAAACCGGACCCTGGTCCGATAAGAAGACATTCAAGAATCAACTATTATATTATCAGCCTACATACAGTGGGATAAAACACTATTCTTTACCATCTGACGTGTTAAACACTGACCACTGATAACATGTATAAACAACTTAGAGCCTGATCAGACGCCGAGTTACTCGTCGTCTGATCTGGCTCCAAACTGCTGACAATAAATAGTAATGTAATCTTCCAAAAAATGGCGAGAATCGTGTTATTCTTTATGTTATTTACAACCCGTTTGCGTTACGTTACGCTTAAACGGTAAAGAATAACGCTCCTCTTTCTGTGAACACCTTATTTACATGCATATATACATGTAGTAAGCTTGAAGATATAGTTAGGTAAGGTCTTTAGTTAAGCTTGAGAACAAAATATATATACTAAGATGCGGGGTGAACCCAGTTCCAGACAAGAAGATTGAGAATTAATCATTATAATTTTTATATTTTAAAGAATACAAACATGTACGCACCTTTTAATTGTATACGTGACCTTTTAAAACCGCTAAATGGCCATATTGAACCTTCCCATTGGTATTGTCCAGTTATATTTAAACTGTCATTTTGCAAATGAAACAAGACCGATATTTGCCGTTGCCCTATGTAAATGAAGCAGGACCGATATTTGCCGTTGCCCTATGCAAATGAAACTGGACCGATATTTGCCGTTGGCATATGCAAATGAAGCAGGACCGATATTTGCCGTTGGCCTATGCAAATGAAGCAGGACCGATATTTGCCGTTGGCAAATATCGGTCCTGTTTTATTTGCATAGGAACAGTTCAATATATCCAGAGAATATAAACCATTGGATGAATAGTTGTCAGAATGTGCCATTGTGAACAATAATTATTCGTATAAAAAAAAACGATTCAGATTTCCGCATTAGCCCTCTCATCTAGGTCTAAACTGTTTGTTAGGGTATTTGAAAGTGGACGGGGCGATATAATTTCACAACTAACGCGTTCAACATTGGATAACTTATAACCTATGCAAACACTTTGGAGCCAGACCAGCCGCCGAGTAACTCGGCGGCTGGTCTGGCTCAAAAGTGTTTGTCATTCGTAGCAATAACACCTTCAAGAAATTATTTTTTTGTAATTTTCAATATAATTTGAAATTTGTTTGCGTTACGTCAGCGTTTTAAACTGGCAAAAATAGCGCCCCCTTCACTGAGTGTTTATACAGTGGGAGAAACGCCATTCTGTACCGTTTAAAAACGTTAACGTAACGCAAACGAAATTCGAATGACATGGGAAAATGAAACAATCTTCTGGTCATATGTCTTTGAAGATTTAATTACTGTAAACGTCAAGCAGTTTTGAGTCAGATCAGGCGCCGAAAAGCTTGGCGTCCGAACTGACGCCATGCTGTTCGTTCAGGTTGACATTGCCCAGTGTCTAACGCTTTAAGAGGACAAGAATAACGTTCCCCCACAGTAGTATTCTACCGGCTCGAGACCGTTTAGAGTTAACGATGTGTGTTGTCACTACGGAAGATGTAATACCAATACGTCCGCGTTCTTCTCTTAAACGTTAACTCCACACGCATGTATATACCAACCCAAAATAAAATAACCTGATGAAAAGGATGAATAAATAAGAGCACGGAAATTTCAAATTCGAATGCTTTTGAAAATATTGTGAGAAATGAAGCATGTGCTCATCATGAGCAAATGCTTCATTTCTCACAATGTTTTCAAAAGTCATCTGAAACTCAGGTGCCAAAAGGCCCGTCTGTGGAGTAAATGGTTTAAAGTATGACAGTTTGGGAAAACAATAATTTCAGCAGCCAGCTAAGAGGACGGGGTCAAAGGTCGGAGGGCACTTACTGTCAACACATTCTCCATTTTTCTCATACTGGGAAGCAGAACATTGGCAGGTAGCGTCGCAGAGACTTCCCGTGACTTGGCACTCCTCGACATCATCACATGGCAAGTCATTTGCCTTCTCTGAAAGATGAAAGAACAGATTTTATTTTTACATTTTGCCTTATACTCCACATGCCGAGTTATTCTCTGGACAAGAAAAAGTAACAAAGGGCCATAACTATGTAATGAGGTTAAATACAACTTGTAGTTTTTGTACACTGCACTTCCTCATATGGTGCTTTACCATTGTAACTATGATGTATTATTAAATTCCATCCAGTAGTTTTCAAGTGATGTGAGTCAAAGACCATAACCACTTGGCCACAGAGACCCATACAGTAGAGAAGAGCTGGATATAGGTTAACCCTTTCAGTATAGGAAACAAATTTACATATCCTTTGCAAACAGTGTAGACCCAGATCAGAGGGCTCCTGCAGGAACCCTCTGATTAGGGCACCACTGTTTGTCATATTTTAATATCAAGGAGAGAACATCCCCAAGATGTCAATATAAACTAGTCATATTTCAATATTGGAACAGTCTATTTGAGAATTCAGGGTTAAAAAGGTTAAACATTGAGTGTCTGTAACGGCCATCTACTTACTGGGTTCACAGTTGATGCCTCCATAGTATGTATTATCAGGGCACTGACAGGTTAACGTGTCACAGGTCGACCCTCCTGGCATACACTGGTTGTGCTCGGCGCATTCGTCATCAATGAACTTTTCTGGAAAACAGGAAAATAAGAATGAAATTATTTCATAGTTTATCAACCCATATTCTTAAAACTGAAATTGTATCTATCATGCCACATGCAAACAGCTTGAATCTGGATCAGATGCAGAGTAATCCAGATCCAAGCTGTTTGAAGAGGGGATTATAATGAATGGTAACATGGTTAAGGATGCTTGAAGAAGCTTTATCTTCAATACTTTGTTAAGAATGTCTCCTATCAAAAGCTCTGGGTTCGAATTCACAAATTCACCAACAAAATCTCAGACTCAAAATCAAATAATAGTCTCCAACCCTTTTGTTTGGCACCCAGCTTCTACCAGAACGGTATAAGTTCGGTGCTAAACCAAAGGTTTAGAGAATATTCTTGATATTTGAGTCTGACAATGCGTTGGTGAATACAAGGCCTCAACTTGAATTCACCAATGCATTCTCAGACTCAAGTCTCAAGAATGGCTCACTTCATTCTCGAGTCTCAGGTCTGAGAATACGTTGGTGAATCACAGTCCAGTTATACTTACTCAAAGTACAAGTGTCCAGACCCGCATCATAGTAGTAATCTGGTAAGCATCCACATTTGTCAGAGAGGCACTGACCACTTTTTGTTGTACACATCTTGTTAGCCGTGCAGGCTGAATCATAGGCAACCTCTGAAATGAAGAATTAAAGCGAGTTTATTTGAACGTTTTTTTACACTCTTATCCAGGGTCCATATTCATAAAGAAACTTAAGTACAGTTTCTCTGCATAGCAGATTGAAACTGTACTTAAGTTCATCTAATATAGTAAGCATATTACTTAAGCGTTATTCATAAAAAATATAAATTTAAGTAACCTTTGAGGTAGCTTAGATAATTAAGTAAGTTGCTTACAGAGGCGCTAAAAGGCGCTTCTGTGGAACCCTTTCCTCCACAGTAGCGCCTTTTAACGCCTGGTAACAAAATATGCTTAACAAAGTAGATTGAAAACGTACCTAAGTACAAAACTTAAGTTTCTTTATGAATATGGGCCCAGGAATAGATGTTATTATTGGGTTTCGAGTATGTGAGATAATGTTGGTGAATATAAACCCTGATACGTGAATCAACTGCTTGATTAGCATATGTCGGACTGGTATAAAAAGACTCTTGTGAATATATTGCAAACACTTTGCAAATATGCGTGGCAGGTATTGTATCAAAGGTAGTTTTCTTTAGATTTTGAATGTAACAAACATGTGTTCTTAATAGGCAAAACATGCGGATGCCAATACAAATCAGCCACTCATGTATCAACGCCGGCTAAAAGCTGCACATTATTGAGAAAACCATTGTACAATTCACCAAGTCATTCCCTTTAGGTATGGTTTGCTTTTGCGTTTGTCGTAAAACTATTCACGAATGTTATCAGTTTTCTCATTGTACAATGCATCATCTCAACTGAAGAGAAGAAAAAAACCTATGGTTATAATTGTATAAACGCATGCAAAGTTACAACCAATTATAAACCAATTTTCAACTATACGAACCCTTTTATCGATGTTCGCGACTATAGTCAATGAAGTTACTTTTGGAAACATCTTGAAACTCATAGTCTGCACTCATCGTCTGATACTCAGATACAATATCGTCGGTTTTCTTCCAAAAAACAACGATTTCTCCTAAAGTCACCTAAATGCAATTTGCTAAAATGGCAGTTACGTGTTTTTCGACGGTAAGTCTAATATTTTTTTGCAAAATCACGTTAGTGCCATTTTGCCACAATTGCTTATACGAGGTTTCAGAAGTAAGCCGACGATATTTTTAATATCGGCTAAAAATTTTACAAACACCAACGGAATCGAATAAAGGTTAACAATGCAGCAAACGAGAGTAAGAGCAAACTACAATATTCGAAGTGGCTTAAGGGCTTAAGGCCTTATCCTGGTAATCATGATATAATTCATTTCTTAAAACATAAATTGGCTTGATCCAGACGAATGTGCAATAGTTTTACATACTTTTAGCGCTAATCGGAGAAGGTTCAATAATAAGCTGACAAATAGTTAAGCATACACCCATTGTGATGCACAATAAGACAAAGAATTGGATGGTATCGCAATATAATCACCGAAATTAGGTAAACATTTTCTATAGGCAAAAAGGGGCATACCCTTTTCAGACTGTCAAAGAGCTGTTTCCTTATCAGGGTCTTCACCATTTGCCTCTCTGTCATATTATTTAAAAAACTATATATGTAAAATCAGCTAGCTCAATAACTTTCCGGAAATGCCGAAGACTTAGAATAATAACAATGCATTGATAAAATGTAAAACTTGCGTAAGAAATAAAACAAAACATTAAACCCATTCCTCTTAATCAAAGATTCTTTTCAGATGTAATGAGACTGTCTAATCTATTCCCAGCCATAATAATGTAACTACCAGTCACAAAGCGACTACTCGTTGTTAATTCCGGCAATAAAATGATTCCATGAAATGTATTTACTTCGCATCTATAACATTAACTAATTCCGTTTTTTATAGACGCAGCAGAAATTTAGGGTGATAGTAATGACCTGTGTAAAATTGCAATATACTCTACATTTATGTTTTAGTTAACAATGGTTTGCTATCATTATTCTAATACACCTTGTAACATTACGAAAATTTATGAAACTGAAGTCGGAACAGAACCGAAGGCAAATCGAATCGACATGACCTTTTGCTGGTGATATGGTGTACGAAACTGTGTTTCAAACTTATAAAGCGCGTCATGTGGTTTGTCAAAAGCGTCAATCGGTGTTTACGCTACATTAATCCGCACCAGGACCGGAGAAAATCAGAGCGGAATTAGTATTATCATCTTTTTTTAAGTGTAAGTACTACATTAGTTCCTTTTCAATTCATACATCATGAATGGCATTTGAACCATTTATTTAAGAACTAACAAGGATAAAGCGAGTCAAGTAGAGTCAAACTCGTTAAGGGCGTTTGCGGCAGTTACAAATCTCGGCTCTCGCGAGAGTTACGTTACACCGTTGTACGAGCGTTTTACACAGGTTTTGTATAATTTTTTGTTACTTGTAACTCATAAAACGATCAATTAAATGCAATGTGAAAAATGCATATGCATTTTTATCGTTTTTATGAGTGTAACGGTAAATGGCTGTGTATTGTTCTAAACCGTAGAAAAGTGTGCATTCGGTCACAAAAAAAGTGTCAATAAAATCTTAAAAATATCGGTGACCCCTATTTTTTATTTCATATTTCAACAAGTATGTGTACGGTCTTTCAAACTACAAAGTTTAAACAAAATCTATTATTTAGAGAAAAAAACACACCCTTACTGCCGCAAACGCCCTTAATGATATATGTATGTGATATATTCTACTTAATGTATATACGAGATTATAAAATTATCATATCGCTGATCTCGTTAACAAAAAGCAAGTGCATTTTAACCAAATCGTTGATATGTTCTTAATATTAGAATATTATGTGCAATAAAATCAAGTATAGCCGTAACATAAAACGAATCATCAAACCTTGTAAAACAAACAAGACATAATCAAGATAAATGTCAAATATCCATAGCCGAGAAAAAATGTTTTCAAGATGAGTATGAGATAACAAATTTTATCTCATTAATTGACAATTAGGCAATAGATATATGGGCCGTTTTCTGACAAAAGGGGTCCTAATAACATTGAGGTGATGACGTCAAACAAGCGCATTAAACGACGTCATAATTTCCCGCAAGATGACGTCGTCAATACTTAATTCTTATCATAGCGTCATAGAATCGGTTATATCTCAAAAACTATTTAAAATTGAATTATGAAATTTTCAGATTAAATGTAAAAATGATCCAGTTTGATTTCAAACCCGTAACACATTGTTTTGTCATTCAGACCCCTGCCCATATATGTATTACCTTGAGTTTACTTACGATCCATTTGGTGAGAAAGACAGACTAGCAGCTTGTTAACCGTGTAAAACTAGATAAACCGTCGAATCTCAAACGTACTAAAACGATAACAGCTTACATTACATAATTTGTGTGTCGTTCCATCTGGCTTTCTCATGATGTGTCTCTTATGTATACAAACTGCACTGGATTCATTACAATAGTTTGTGTATACCTTCCATCTGTACCGTCTGAATAAAGTTTCATCAACTTTTTTTAAAGCTTTAATGTTTTGTTTCCCAAAAGCTAAACAGTCATTAACCCTTTCAATACATGTACATGCATAAAGATCATAATTTACCAAACGGAGAATATCGTGCAAATGTCTACTTGGCCGTCGGATCAGAGTTAAAATTTTCACAAAACGTCCTTAAGGTTACTAAGGATAAAACTTTAGATAAGCACCAGTTATCACGATTAAGTAAATTGGATTTTGAAGTGATAATTCTCTTTTGGTGTCAATCGGAGATTTGTTCGTGTTAGTGACAGCAGAAATCTAGTCGTAAACTAATTGACTTCATTTACCCTAACTACGGAAATACAATTGTATATTTCCATTAAAACAGTTTATTCATACTATCTGCAGGCTGTTTGTATTTTATACGGTTATAATACCGATAGAGATACATTCATTACAAATTGCGATTTCATATTGGATAAGTGTCGCGCATTCATTGAAGAATGTTAAGTTCTAGAGATGTTTAGGATCTTTATGAAGACAGAAGATGTAGTTTGACTCTTCAATCGAAATACCACAAATCGCGGCCGAGTGCCTATAGCAGTCTAGTGTTGTCACTTTTCCGCATTCTTTAAGTCATCGTGTAAACCATGAAACGCAATTGTAAACTACAAATGATATATTTGTTAACAACACTTTAGGTATTGTTGTATACAATGTTCTATATAACGTTTAAACAAAACGCTTTTATCAATTCACTTCCTTATAGGGTCTATGATTGATGGCAATTGAAACAAATTCTAGCACGACAAGTCAACATGAAACTGATAAAATGCTCCAATCCTTACTCTGCAGTTTCTATTTCTTTAGCAAATAAAAATGAGTTCGCAAGTCCAACTCACAATTACTGAGATTGAGGTAGACACAATATGTTGATTGCGACCCTTGGTATTACAGACGACGCTTATCTCTTAGGAATGTCAGATCTTGTTTCCGTTAGCCTTTTTATGACAAACAATTTAGTCATAATAATGACATATGTGCCATAAATATAGCATAACAGAGTTTTCCAAATTCATTGCGACTGCGACCTGTATAACTTATCTCAATATGTAATATACTAGCATTTATTTCGAGAGTTTAACCATTGATTAAACACTCGTAACACTACGTACAGTTCTGTACTATTGAAATACAAGGACAGACACATGTTAATCACGGGTAATTTATACTTTATTTCACAGCAGTTATCTACGACATTTTTTAAATGTCATCAAAAGAGAATACGTCTCACTTGTTCTAAAATAGTTCTGATTAACCATGACTACTTTTATGCCTGTACAATAAGTGATAGTTTAATTATTGAATACTTTAAACAGGTCCCATAAATTTAGTGCCTTATCTGGACAATCATCAACAGTTTGTGTATTAATTTTAGTAGACTTAGCAAAGGTCAACTATCGGCCCGTCTTCATTTGCATTATGATAGCTCAATATAACCATTAAAATAAATGGTCATCTTTATTGATTCCAATTACTCGAAGTCCGAATTCAATTCAAAAACGGACATGCTCTGTTTGCCTCATAAAGATCTTCCCCAAGATGGATAACAGCAAAGCAATCCAGATTGGGATGACATTAGATTTATCAAAGTACAGATATGAGGAAATCGATTAATCCAAAATGAAGATGATATATAACTATAAAATGTTAAATATTCTGCGAGATGAAACAGAATGAGTGCCTTTGCTATCAGAATTTCTGAGACGAAGGCATACTGATCGTCCAAATTAAGATTTATTTTGAACGAGATGTTTTGCTCATATCTTATTTGATTTCTAGTCGATAGCTTTACAACAAGCATTTGTCAGGCATGTACACGAATAAGATGATGAACCAAACTACAAGTCAACTAAGTCATCCACAGAAGCGCCCATTGACGTCTCGGTAGGAGACGACTTTTGAAAATATTGTAGGGAATTGAGCACTGCATCGTCACGAGCAAATGCTTGTTGTTGTTGTTTGATGATTAACTTGTAGCTTGAGCTGTATCATAGGATCCTAACTCGTTATTGTCCCATGTCCCAGAGAGAGAGAAGCGGATGCAGAGGAGCCATCTGGTTCTTTTACATTCCAAGTGTATGAACTGGTACATGATACCTCGGTCTCATCTGAAAGTCTGGTCCGGCGGGGGATCGAACTCAGGACCCCCCTGGATCAAGAGTCTAGCTTGTTTCCGCTAGATCAAAGTCCACCGATGCGCGCAAAAGTTGCAGTTCATACAATATTTTCAATATAATTAATAAGGCACGTGCCACCGATATTTATGTTTTTCATCAGAATATGTCTTTGGTGGTGAGTTTAAATTTAACCCCTTCACTGCCAAGAAGGTTTGCTCATGCGCAACATTGTGTCTACTTCCGGTTGATAACTAACACATTCCTTCGACCTTTGGTAAAACCATTGGCCGAATGTCAAACAGCTTGGATTCGAATGAGACGCCGAGTGTAAGAGTAACACTTTATCAGGCCTTGTGTAACTGGCGTCATAAAATGTAATTTAGTATTGGTAAGAAGTGTATCCCTTTTCTTACACAAAGATATCGGATATGCATGTATATCGTCCTAATAAATGAAATGATTTTTAACCATATATTCATATCAGAGTTGGTGTGGGTAAGCCCTTGCTAATAGCATAAAACAAGCAAATGTTTTTAAACTTCACAAATACTGACCTTATTCCCGACGACTATTATCTAATCTTACACCACGGATACATTCACACAACAACGCAATTTATAGGCATTTATTTCTATTCTCTCGACGGGAAAAGCATTAAATCATTTCCCCGCTAGTCCTATTGCTAGTTCGTAATACGATCGCCTGAATAAAGATACCTCCTACGCAGCACTTAAATAATCATTTCTGATATGATATAGAATAATAGTGATAATACGGCAGGATGTCCTGTCACGTTCGTAGCTGTTCGGTTAAATAGTGCAACTGACGAAAAAAAACACTTTTCAGCTAATATGACCAACGTTTTTGGTCAGCATGGCATCGACGCTCTATAAGCTACTTTTTGGCGCCTCTGTATTAAAATACTATTAAAAGACATTGTTGTAAATGTAGCATTTGCTTTCAATAGACGAACGCTTGATTTTAAAAAATGTTGATGATTTTTAAAATAAAGTTAAACTGTGATTTTAATTTTGTTATTAGATTTCGTTATTTCCAACTCAGTAAAGTAAAGACAAGTCTAGTCTTCACTGAGGCGGCCTAATTTATAGACCAAAACATCGGTAATTGCTTTGTCGATACGTGTCGATATTTAAGGATGTTTGTATAAAAGTAGGAAGGAAGGTTTTGCAGGACACAGGCAGATTAAAAACCCTCAGAAACCACATGATTCGTTTTATAAACTGTCCGGTTACGGTTTTAATTTACTAAGCATTATCTTTGTATCAGGTCTTGGGCTATAAAAGTGGTAGAATATTCATTGGTCAGTGTGGAACAGTTTATACTTTAATAAGACATTAGGTATCCTTCATTGCGGATGGTCTGCAAAGGCCTCGCCTCCACGAGACGTTTCATGCATTTTCAAGAACAGGCTACCAGTATAACAACGAAATATGACCTCTATTGAATTCAGCTAAATAGATGCCTTTCTGGTACAAATTGTACGCGTATAGTTTTTCCCGAAGACCGGGATTGTTTCATATTTCTTTCACAACCTTGAACATGCCTGCATATTTCAATACCCATGAGCAAACATACATGTATGATATGAGTTACAGTTAACAAGCAAACTTCTATCGTCAAACAGCAGCAAAGCAAAAAAATGTGTATCTCCATGCTCGGAATGAGACTAAAGTGGATATCATATGTCACACAGTTTGCACTCTAAGATTTTATCACAATTTCGTTCCGGGCTGCATCTTCCAAATGCTTGGTTGGATTTTAATATGACGCCATACAATTATTTTCCATAGCAAGTTTATGTGTCAAGTCATAAACCAGCCTTCTACGCCCAAGGTCAAGATCACTGTTGGGACTCAAACATTTAGGTCAATTTTTTGTCCAGGCTGTATCTTCAACATGGTTGATTGGATTTTGACATTACTACAAACAATCATTCTCGATAGCAATATAATATGTCATCACCCAACCACCTACACCCAAGGTCAAGGCCACATTTATAACTCAAATATGTTAGTCACAATTTCGTGTCTGAGCGGTAACTTCCACATGCTTGATTTGAGTGTAATATAACATCAAACAAAGATTATCCATAGCAAGATGATTTGGCATGCATGGCACTCAGCCATATGCTCTCAAGGTCAAAATCACAGTTCAATTTACCACCATTTCTTGTCCTGGGTATATCTACATCGTGTATTTGATGTGTCTTACACATGCTTGCATTCATTTTGATATTAAGAAATACAACAAATGCCATAACAGGTGATATGTCATGCACAGCAACCATACACCTACTCTCAATGATAATTTCACAGTTTGGGCCTATTCTGTTGTGCTGCCCAATAAGGGACGTTTGTATTGCTTGCGAAACTCCTTTAACTTGTTAATCCTGCTTTAAACCGTGTTCCGTCGAACGCGACTGAAGTTATATATACAAACGTGTATCTGCAAACAGTGTTGATCCTTAATCGGAGTAATTGATAGACTGGCAATAGTTTCGCAAAATTGTAAGCGAATTGGAAAGGCTCTAAAATAAATCGGACGCCACATTCAGCAAACGACGATAGGACAGCTGGGTCAGAGCTTCCACAGTACTAAAATAATTTACCGGCTTTGCTCTGATTTGTTACGTAAGAACCTCTTAAACCCCCAGAAACCTCATGATAAGCTTTAGATATGAGTTGATTCAATATTTGTTGTAGATTTGAACCGGCTCGTACGCTATAGGTTTATAAACTGGTTTGCACGTCAGACATCCCCTCCGATTCGGTTTCGGTTTGGTACATATTCTGTTTTCAATTTAATTAGTTTCCGTTCTGTGATATTGTCTGCAAATTATGGCAGAGCTTCCAGACAGATTGACATGACTCAATTTCTGGTGGTTAAATATTTACTGGCAGTCAATGTTTAGTGTAGAAGCGATATTTGTAAGCCAAGATAGAGTGTCAAAGCTGAAATGATAATAATTAAATCGTAGCCCGCTACTCACAGATAAAGTCACGGGGAATATGTTTTGCAACTGGCGTGCATCCAGATGAGGCGCCGATTTACTCGATTTTTGATCCGGATTCAAGATGTTTTACCTTCGTCCAAAATTCACAAAAATCATCAGAATCGGATAAGGTTAAAAATTGTATCACCGAGAGTTGATAACAATTTTCGCAGCTGGTTAACCTCTTATCGAGCTCAGAACAATTATCGTCTACTCAAACTCTCGTGAGTTATTCGGCGTCTGTTCTGGACCCAAGCTGTTCAAAAACAAAAGCCGTAACGACCAAAGGTTGCACTTGGCATAGTAAGGGTTAAAGCTTAGCAAAATCTCCGTTTGACAACATTAGTGAAAGCAAAGTCTAAGACATGTGGATCTTAGCAAATATACTCATTACAAGATCTATCTTATAACATGAATCATATGTTGCAAGTACTTTTCAAACAGCCCACCGAAAATTATGAATAACTTATGCAGCGTAAAGCAGGCAAATGTGCGTACAGTACTGAAATTTAAAAAATTGAAAACGGAGTCGCAACCAAACCGGAACCTTATCGAAGAAGAATAGAATTGGAGAACATGTTTTTGGGGGGCTATCGCATATAATCAGGCTCAAAACTTATAGAAATACTACATTATATGGAAATTTAACCGCGTTTTGCTGTTGTCAAACCGCATCATTCTGCTTATCGAGCACACCATGTAGTTGCTGGAAGTATTTAACCTGTTCCAGCCATATGCAACCCGCGCAACAGATCTTGCAGTCAATCAAAGCGAAACCAGTACAACCGTCAATTATAAAGTTTCAGTAGAGTAAACGTACAACTGGAATGTTTTGATACAACGTCGGTTTTCTTCTTAAACTATGTATGTGCTATTGCACATTCTTTGTGTGACAATAAACGCATTTGTCGTTTTGTTAACTCGAACTATTTAGTGAGAGCCGGCCTGACCCTTGTGCACAGCACGCCGTCTTATCACTGCACACACTTATGTTAGGTTATTTTAGTATCCTTCTGTACATGAGTAAGTTATGGTCCGGAAAGGTCGAACGGACACAGCATGAATGTACACAGTTACTTAGATTCACACTAACGACGAATTACCCGCTATTTGATTCTACAAAAGAAACGATCTTAGTTTTCTCTGATAACACAATACGAATAACGCTAATGTAATCATCGTCTGATCTGGATTCAAGATGTTTAAAAAAATATTCAAGTAACGATAGTCGTAAATATCGAAATAAAGGAATGAAAGCTCAGCATGTTATAAGTCGGTGTAAACATTTACGTCTTAATATTAATTCATTGAACATAACTATACTTATATCGATGCCGACTTAATTCCCGACTACTTTTATCTTACGTTTCACCACGGACACATTTTCCCGACAACGCCATCACCTCTCGAGGCAATTATTGGCTATTCCTTCTAAAGATAAAACATTTAATAAGCTCCCTTCAATAGCTATTGCTCAGTTCCTAAAAACGCTCGTCTGGAAAACTATGCCACACATTTCTTTGGACTAATCTTAAGCTTTATATGGACGAAATGGTATATGATTGTTGAGCAAACAGTTTGGATCTAGATGAGACGCCGATAAACTCAGCCACTTATTAGGATTAATACTGTTTGACAATAATTATATTTGATACAACATTTTGGAGATACTGAAGCGTTTTGCCACACAGAATTGCTGTAAATGATAGCGTATTCAACATGCTAAATTTATTTCCGAAATGGTTCTGACACTATTGCAAATGCGCACACACATCATACTCTGTGGAAAAGGAAATAACGGAAATTATGTCATCGACATTGCAAAGGTGCAAAGTATTTAAGACAATCATTTCCTGCGAACCCGGTGCGAATACTGGTTAGAAGGTTCTACACGCTTTATATTTGTAAAAGAGACATGTCATTATTCAACTCGCTTATAATCTTATCTGTTTTCTTATTAAAAGTTCCATTATAAAACCTGTTGCACAATATTATTTCTGATAAATGTCAAGCCATGTAGAGATACAACGTAAGTCTTTATGTGAAAACTCAAGATTTCAAATTCACTGAACTTGTCAATCTGAATTTTCGCCAACTTTCAAAAGTTCAACTTTGACTTTATATGCTCATTTCAGTGTCACTGCACAATTGAAATTATGTTCCTTCGTGCGAGAGTAGTGTCGTGACGATTAGATAGTCGCACAAAGTTATGCATATGCTATATAAATGTTAAAATATTCACGTCGTTGAACCTACGTGTTCTCTTTCTTGGAATGTTCACGTTTTGATTAACGCAAAATAAGTTTTACGAGAAGTTTACAATAAAATTTCGACTCTACATTTGAAACTAACTTGAATAAGATGCATGTCAATATCAATTCACAACATGATGCCACTGGGGAGTTGCGAGTCGGCGTTTGGTAGGAATTCAATTTGTTTCTAGCATTTTAGAGGGAAATGCCTATTTGTATTTACTGAAGAAACATGTTAGTATATGGATATGCAATCTATTTTAATGGTTTTCATTTTGACCATTTTCAATTGAATTGTCAAACATTCTAACAACTGTTGCATTAAATGTTTGATCATAAATAAACAAAAGTAGTTTTCTTAAGAGTAAACAAAGGCATGCATAATGTGTCTGTATTTCTATTGTGCTTTTATTTTGATTCAATTTCAGCACTAAACACACGGGGCATATTTTGAGCATGATGTTCTAGTTTCTTGATCAAACTTTATTTTGCGAATTCTCGTTTTGGTCTCTTCGACAACAAAATGGTAGGTAATAAGACAAAATGTATATCGTACGTTGAGTTTAGTTGTAAACCGTTTGATGACAAAGACATACTGAACAGCTTGCAAACCGTGTATCGCTAGACAAGCCGTTGAATCTCAAAAGTGGTAACAAGTAAAAGTTTACTTTACACTTTTCACCACAGATGCTTTGTTATACCTTTATTTTATATGTTTTTAAACACTTTCATCTGTTCAACCTGTCTTGAATGGCATATAGTGAATCGTTATAGTTTTAATATCGTTCTCGTCAACTAGAATATCATTAACCATTTTAACACATGTAGACGAATAAAGAGCATAATTTCCAAACATAGAACATCTTGTTCAATAGATTCTTACAGGGGACCTATGACATTACTATAAATCTTCACAAAATGTCTTTAAGGTTTCTAAGGATAGTATTTATGATTAAAGAGTCCATGAAAACAAATTGGGGTATCAATCAGAACTCTGTTCTTTGAGGTTTTATTTCTTACCTTATCATATCTTTAAGGCATTCTATCCTTTACCGTTTCAATGACAAGCGAATTGCAAACGAAATGCAAATAACAGAGCAAATTGACAATTTACAATTTGCTGAGCATGTTAGAAGATTTTATGACTGTACGTTTCACACAGATAAGAGCCAGAACTGAGACACATGTATCCAGCTGTTTGGACAAAATAGTGTTCTGCTACTGTGCAAAAAAACATCTTTTCGTGTAGTCCAATATTGACAAAAACTGGACTGCACGTGAAAAAATCTGCACTATAGGCTATTGCAACCGAACACCTAACATATAATACAACATTGCAATGAGATCACGTCATATCAGTGTCTTAAATACAGTTACAATGACGATTGGTCAAGAGTCGTCGCTCATTTGTTGTGAATGTCAAGTGGTGGCACGGCTTTCACTAAGCAATTCAAGTCAAAATAACGCTCAAACTCAAAACTTTAATCTCAGATGTTAACCTCACTGCTTCTGCACTATAATTTTACCTACAAGGAATGTTTCACTGGCAAACAAAATGTAAGCATAGTAGCAATAAAATTGAATGAGATATTCAATGATGAAATAATGAGTTTGAGCACGATCTCGACTCCAGTAGCTTAGTGAAAGCCAGACCTGATTACGATTTCTTTGACGGCGGGAACAACTCCATTACACATACATTGAGATTGTAGTAGCCACAATTTGGCGATTGTTACAACCGGTATTCCAGACGAAACTTGCCTCTGCGTTATGTAAAGTGGTGTTCCCGCCAGCTTCCTTATGACTCATCATTTAGCCATAAGAATGACATATCCATTGGAAGATTCTAACGTAAAAACCGTAATTGTGGTAACCTTTGCAAACAGCTTGGTGCTTGATCAGACGCCGAGTAACACGGTTTCTGAACAAGCTCCAAGCTGTTTGACACTTAGATT
>JAULCE010264293.1:0-10906 GCA_032359355.1 Macoma nasuta | reverse complement strand
TTTAAAATATATCGTTTCATTGCATGTTCAAGCGCATCGAAATAAATGTGTATATATTGCAATGGCAAATTGCCTTGATCTATACGAGGGTCTTGATCACTATCCAAGAACTAAGCCAATATATTGATTCAGAGCCTGTAAATATATACAGTGGGAGAAATACTATTCTTTACCATCTAACGCGTGAGACACCGAGTACTGTCAGCCTTTACAAACAGGTTGGAGCCAAATCAGACGCCGAGTAGCTCGGCGTCTGATATGGCTTCACACTGTTTGATATTTTAGTAAATATAACAAAAACCTTAAGAATGACTAGATAGATATCACTTTTTCATATGATTTGCATTTCGAGTGCGTTACGTTAGTGTTGAGTCGGTAACGTGCAGTGTTTTACTCACTGTTAGCTCTTTATTCGTGTTTCGTAGTCTGGCATCGGAGGTAACCGTATCATGTGACGAAAGTGAGTAGTATTGACCACAGTCAAATGTTTATAACACGATTTACTTTATGTCATTTTGAGTGGCATATTGTATGGACTGTGATCAGAATTCGCACAAAGAGCGCAACCAATGATCTTGGTCTACACAACAGTTAAAACTCGTTAGGTCGAAGTCGTTGAACTCGAACTGCACAAAGTTCGGACTAAATTTGAACATCAAATAATTCGACCTTATAAAATGTCATCAAATTTGATATGTGTATATTAGGCAAATATCTAAGACTTTGGTTCAGATATATCGTCGATAAGTTTTGTTTAAAGCATAACATCGACATAACAGAATTCGAGATAGCAAGTTTCGGATGCATTAATAAGTTCTAAATATTGTTCGTTTTGCCGTGTATTTAGTCAAATGTTGCAGAAAAGGTATATATTAGATGGTGTTTGAACGAAGAACGATGAAACGGCGTCCGTTAAAAGTTAACATAGGTTGTAGTTGCATTTGGAGAGACGCTATTATTTGCAGTTTCAATACACTTTTCTGGTCTTTTTGTTTGTATGCTCCCCCAAAATATTTTTGGGGGAACATACAGTCGCCGCTTTGTCCGTCCGTCTGTCCGTACAAATGATCGAGTACTTGTGTCATTAACCTGTCCGTACTTGTGCCATTAACCTGTCCGTACTTGTGTCATTAACCTGTACGGAACCGACTTGTGGGGAAAAATGGACTTAAGGCCACTTGCGGGGTGAGATTAGGGTAAGGGCTTATATAGTGTGTAACCCCATAACAACCCTCTCATGAGAACGTCCGTCCGTCCGTTTGTCTGTTATACATCTTGTCCGGACTATAACTCCATTTCTACTGCTGCTATTGAAATGAAATGCATATATGGAAAGAGCATGATGAGAATAAGTGCAGTGCAAAAGGGCCATAACTGTAGCATAGGTTTTGTTTAGTTATTGCCCTTTGTTGATTTTTCAGTTCAAACTTTGTCCGGAACATAATTTGCTTGAATACTACTGCACCCATTCATTTCAAATTAAGTGTTCGTTGGCTGCAATGTGGAGAAGTGCAGAACACAAGGTCCTTAACTCTAGCTAACTATATTTTGAAATATTGCCCTTTGTCGATTTTTTCTTTTAAACATTGTCCGGAGCATTACTTGTGTACCACACAACCGATTCATTTCAAACTTTGTGTGTATAATGCATGCAATATGCTGAAGTGATTTTGGTGGGTGGGTGAGTCGGTGGAGGTGGGGAAGGGGCTTGGGGAGACATATGTTTCTATGAAAGCAACCTCTAGTTTGTGAAAGTAGTTACTGCAGTGTTAGTTTGGATGCAGATTTATTATTAAACATCATCAAAAAGCATTTGACTTTATGAATTATTTTTTCTCCAATTTGCTAATTGCACATCTTGAATTCCCCAGTTAAAGGATAAATCCTTAACATGCTAGAGGCATCTACAGTCAAACCTGTATTGACCGGCCATCAAATAATAAACTATAGTGACTATCAATGACAGGGGTTAGCTTTATACAGAGAGAAAGTAATGCAAAAAGCTTTTTTGAGAGCCTTTTGCGTAACTTTCTTTCTTCATCAAGTAACCACCGGATTTAAAAACCACCAATGTCTAATTTTTGAATGGCCGCTTAACACGGTTTTGACTGTACTAAAGGTTTTACCAAGATACGATACGGTAACTTGGAAAAATGGGGTTCATTTTCTCCATTGATTTATTGCACTATAATGTTGACTGCATGTGTACACAAAATACCATACAAAATGCTATTATTTAAGTTAACATCAAATATTGTTTATGCTTATTTTCATTTCGCATACCTGGCCCTGTTTTTACTAAACTTGATGTCTAACTCAATCTCAAATTTTCAACGTTGGGTTTCTCCTGCACAAAAATGTTGACTGCCAGTGAAACATGATGTTTCTTACATGCCTAACAGTGATTTATAGGGATTTCTCAGTGAAAGAAAAACCCTATCTTTTCACTGCTTGCAGTGAAATGATGACTTTTCAGCAGTGAAATTATAACTTTGTTTTTGGTGTGTAATTTTTGGTTTTGAGTTTTTTTTTATCTAAAATTTGAATTTCAAGAAGATACCTGTAAGAAATAGAATAATTGTACTTTACATTGTAAGATCGAATTACATTTCACTCGTGCTTCCCACTCGGTGAAATATAATTCGATCTTACACTGTAAAATACAAAAATACAATTATCCTCTATTTCACTGGAAATCAAAACGATATGCAGAGGTAATAAATACAAGGTATTTACCTGAAGTTGACAAATTTGATGAGCAAGATCTTAGCCCTAGAAGTTTAACCCTTCGCCTGCTGCAAAAATTGTCGTCTGCTGAAAATGTCGTCTGCTTCATTTATAGATATCGTCCAATTTTCTTAAAATTTAGTGAACCTATTGTCTGAGTGTCAAACAGCTGGGAGCCAGATCAGACGCCGAGTTACTCGGCGTCTGATCAGGATCCAAGCTGCTTGAATTATCATCGTAGTCGCGAACAGCAGGTTAAGGGTTAAGTGAAAGCCTAGCATGATCTTGTTTTTTATTGTTTGTCAAAATAGGTTTGAGTTTTTTCATAAATCCAATTTTACAAAGTATATACGCATATTTATTTCTATTTTTATCTTTCGATTTTCCATAATCAGATGTGTGCTAGTCGGTCACCATTTATCTACACATTACATGTACATTCAATAAATATTTGCACAATCAATAGCTTATCACAAGACCTTTATATCCAATTCACATTAACCCTTTATGTGTGGTTAACAAATTTATATGTTATTTGCAAACAGTGTTGGCCCAGATAAGAGGGCTCCACGAGGAGCCCTCTGATTAGCGAGCTACACTGTTTGTCAATTTTTAATATTGAGGGGGCAACATTCCAAATATGTCAATATAAATCTGTCTTAGTTCAAAATTGGAACAGTCCATTTGAAAGTTCAGCAGTAAAAGGGTTAAACACCTGGCTTATTCCCAGCAGCGTCAACATAAGGAGAGTCGGCTGTAGTTTGATCTAATAGACCTTTCCTCCTCAAGCTATTTTTAGACTTATCCACAAGGAAATAATCTGATTAAACACGAGAAACTATGCAAAAGAAACATGCAGAAGAAAATGGGGCATTTGCTCGTTGTGAGCAAATGCTTTTCTTCCTACAATGTTTTCAATAGCCATCAGTTACAAAGGCGCTGATAGGCATTTCTGTGAATGAAAGTTTAAGTGACTATGAAGCCAAAAAAGTCAACGTATGGCTTGGTAGTTGTTAACAGCTTCCGGCTTTCACTAAAATCTGGAGCAGAAATTTTGCTTAATCTCAAATTTTCAACTTAAGCTATTGGTCTTAATTGTAATGCCATTGCACTGAAATTTTAAGATTGGGAAATTAAGTGAAACCCCCAACCATAGTGTCACATGTAAACAGATTGGATCCGGATGAGACGCCGAATGACTTGGTGTCTGATTAGGATCCACACTTTCAGATGTATATGAATCAACACAGTCGTAAAAAGCGAGTAATAGGATAATTGTAAATCACACTTCACATCCCACCAAGTGCGACAGAGGATTCCATCTAAGTCTTTTAGGAGTTCAAACTGCATGTCAAAAACGCATGTACAATAAATCCTTCTACCGTTATTCGCCATCATATCACTCTGAAAACTAACCTTTATCCTTCCACCCCTTAAAAATAGTCCACTGAATTCTCGTCTGCTATATCTTTTAACGCATGTGCAATAAATCCTTGTACTGTTATTCGCCCGACATATCGCTCTAGCAATTAACCTTCATCCTTCCGCCAAAAACAATAGTCCGCTTAATTCTCGTCTGCTTGTTCTTTTAACCTTGTTCGATTCCTTGAACTTTTGTTAAACCGTTGCCTATTCTTCAATCATCTTGGATCCGGATCAGACGCCGAGCATCTCGGCGTCTAAGCCGGATCCAAGCTGATTTGATGACATCACAATGGTCGCAATTGGCGTGATGCGAGTTAAAATGGAGATTTTGTCTCATTAGAACTAATTTAATCCTTATTCTATTATTCCAATTAACGCCCGCTCGAATTAACGTCTGCACATATTGTCGTCTGCTTTATTTTTGAACGATGTCTTAAGTAATTCAAATTTAGTGAAGCTATTTGCTGAGTGTAAAACAGCTTATCGGTGTCTGATTAGTATCCAAGCTACTTACATGTACACGTATCAACGTAGTCGTGAATAGCGGTGAAGGGATAATTATTAACCTTAGTTCAAATATTTTTGACAATACCGACATGAACAATTAGCTTAGTCGAGGACTTCGGTGTCTGATCTGGATAAAATATAACAGTTGAAAAAAATACGATTGGTCTGAAAGCTGAGGAAATTTAATGAATTATGAAAAGAAAAACAAAACAGACGAGAGCTTTTAAGCAGACGACAACTTTGGAATCTAATGTGACAATACAAGCAAACGCCATTAACCCTATAGTCATGCCTTGTAGTTTTAGCCCCTGAAAACGGTGTCATCTGCTCTAATTACATAAATATAAAGTCTAACTGTAAAGGAGACAACACACATCCTACTTTTCAGGACCATATACAGCCAAACCTGTAATAGCGGCCACTAAACACCAAAGCATTTGTAGTATTTATATCAGGTGGTCTCTTAACGCAGAACAAAAGTAATGCAGAAAGCTCTGACTAGAGCTTTCTGCATTACGTTCTTTCTGCATTATGTGACCACCTGACATTACTAGTCACTATGATATCTTATTTGATGCTCGCTCAAGACAGGTTTGACTGTATAGTCATAATGGTTAATTCTGCTAACAGATTGGATCCAGTTTATCGGCTTCTGATCCGGATCCAGACTGTTTTGACACTCAGTTGTGATGTATTATGAAATGTTTTAACCCGTTCACTGCCCATATCCCGAGTGAAGTAATATTTACACATAGCTTGGATCCGGATAAGACGCCGAGTAACTCGACGTCTCATTTGGATTCAAGTTGTTTGACACTCGGTCAATGGTTTTACCAAAGGTCGAGGGAATATGTTAAGAATAAAGCGGAAGTAGACAAATCGTTGCGCATGTGCACAACCAGCCTGGCAGTGAAGGGGTTAAGACACTTAAAGGGGGTGTCCCTACAACTGGAAAAACTTTTTGATTTTTTTGTAAAATGTGTAAGAAATGTTTGATAATGGAGAAATATGATGATTTACGGTAGATGGTGGTGACAATTTATCAGCATTTGCGAATTATAAAGGCTTAATTATTATTTGCTCGAAATGATTTTAATATTCTACATCGACATGAGAAACACCAGAAAAAAATTATATTAGCTACAGAGGCAATGTCTGTGTAGAAGATGTCTGAATATAGAATAACAAGCTTACAAAAATGTACGCCAGAGCCATATGAACCGGCAAAATGTTGTATAAATGGTTATATGGTTTTTTAAACAATAACGTTATAGGAAGATCCCCTTTAACTAGTGCCATTTTGATTCCTTCACAGAATGAGATTGGATGCGATTCCAATGTTCCATCTAGAGGGTCTGATGCATTTCCATGTACAGTTGAAACTCGATACCTAAACCATTCGCCTCCAAATCTAAAATTGTCAGTTGTAACTGGTTTTTGATCAAATATTTTAACGAAATAAATAACAGAAATAATTAAATGAACTCTGTGTTTTCCGCCACCCTTATACTCGAAATAAACTGTTGCATAAAAGTGAAGTCCCTGATCAGACGCCGCCTTCTAAGGCGGCGTCTGATCTGGGAATGCACTTTTTGCTGGGTCGACTTGAGTCGCCTTTGACTGTGAAAAGGTTAAGTAGGGCCCAATGTTATTTTAATTGAGAACAAACTCCGTGTTGATGACTTTCTCAGTCTCTTCAAAACATTTTTAGATACATAAACATGTATATGTACACATTTAAAATGCTGCAATATATTGAAAAACTGGCCTTAAATTCACCAAATTCTCAGACTCGAGATTCAAGAATGACTCCAAGCTATACCATTCTGGTTGAAGCTGGGAGTCATTCTTGGGTTTCAAGTCTGTGAATATGTTGTTGAATGCCAACCTCAGGTATTTGAAATAAGTTCCAGAATATAGTAGAGACGAATGAAAATCAAAAGTGGGCATTTGGTACGGAATTTGTTATTAGGTTTTATCACCTCGGCCCAGATATTCCACTTAACCCTTTCACCGCCATTGACGACTCAAGTCCACATTCCAAAAATATGAAGTCAAATATCAGACGCCGCTTGAGAAGGCGCGGTCCGATCCGGGAATTGGACGAATATTAGGGTTTGGAAAAAGCCACAGTTTATTTAATTACTTCTGTTAATTATTTGTAAAATATTTGATCCAAAACCAATTTCAACCGATAATTTTAAATTTGGCGGCGAAAGGGTTACACCAAAAGCCCGCTGTATGGTGAAAAGGCCCAAGCAACCAAAACCCTTTTACAATAAAACCGACACTAATTAATTAAATTGGAAGAAAAAATAGAAAATCACAGTGACAATGAGAAGATTAACCTTTCACTTGCACGGCAGTTATGTGCATGCGCAATATATGTCTGTTTCTTTGTTAATCTTCACAATTTCATTTAACTTTTGGCAAAAATGAATTGGCTGAGTGTCAGACAGTTTGGATCCGGATGAGACGCCAATTACTCGGCGTCTCACTAGGATCAAAGCTGTTTGCATATAACGCTATGACTGGGGGTAAGCAGTTAATGGGTTATCCGATTCTGTGAATTAATATACTTAAATGATATAATTTATGTTGAGCTAGATTTACAGGTTACCAAATTTGTATAAGCGGTATGCTCTCTTTGTATAGAGATTTATTTTCTGTAACGTAACTTTGATATTGAGTGAATCAACTAGATTATTTAACTAAAATAGATAGATAGATAGCTTTATTCAGGAGACAAAGGCAATAAGCCCAACGAACTACACAATCCCAATGTATTTAAAACAACAATACCGTTCAATGGCGTATCTAAACAAAGAGTTATCGTAGTATGAGCAGTTGATAAAAGAACAAATTACTACTACAATATCTCCTACCAAAATAACATCCTGCAACAACTTAATACTAAGATCTCTCATTCCCCCACCAAAATAACATCCTGCAACAACTCATCATACCTAAGAATAGGGAATGTTAAAGAGGGCCACGTGATTAGAGCTGATGCAAAAATAAGGAACATATTTTAGTAGAATGTCAAAATATATATCTCTTATCTGGAACTCAGATAAATGCTATATAAACATCTATCAAATTGTTTGTAAACTTTGTGTGAGAGAAGAAACAATACACAATAACGCTAGGGGTATAATGCTAGGGGTAGTTTACAAGCCGAATAAACTTTCAGATGGGAATGTCGTGTATTGAACTTTGTAAAAGTCCCAACAAAGTTAAATTGCAATGATTCTTCTTCAATATTGCATCTGCGCTGATCTTTTTTTATGTCATTTATCTTTTTATTCCCGAGCAGAAACTGTTTGAAATGTCACTCGTGCATGTACAGTCGAACCTCGTTATATCAAAGTTGAGAAAACTGTTTTATGAGTTAGAATTACCCGAAGTTCGAATAAAATTCGAACTTCGGGTAATTAGAACTCATAAAATCAATTTTCCTATTACACTGTCTCAAAAGAATAATCATTTCTAGAAGAAGGAATCAACAGCTTTGACACGTATCTATAGAACAAAACTATGTCTTCTTTATTCAGATTTTATGTTTCGATGAAAATATGACTTCGACTTAACCGGGTTCGAGGTATCCAGGTTTGACAGTATTCTACAGTGCATGTGAATGCAGAGGTCATTCATGCAACAACGAGGTTCGAACTGACTAAAACAGATTCTCTATTGGCTTTTTACGCTACATGTTATTTGTCTACTATTCACAAGAAAATAATTTGATGAAAAGGATGAATGCCTAGGCAAAAGAAAAGTGCCAATTGTATTTAATATATTGTAGGAAATGTACCATTTGTTCATTTCCTACCATATTTAAAATAAATTGTCTGCTACAGGGGAGCCAACAGGCGTTTCTGTGGAATAAAAGATTAAAGGCGTGCGCGGCAGATAAAAATCTCGGGTCTCGCGAGAGTTACGTAACACTGGTGTGCGAGCATTTCACACATTGAAATATTTTATTTTCTTTATTTTTTTAAATATGTGTTATTTGTTACTTCATTAATCAAATGCATTGTGAAAAATGCATTTGCATATTTCACATTGCATTAAATTAATTAAGTAACACGTGGCTCTCTATATGGTTCTAAACCGTAAAAATAAATGTGAATTTGGTCACTAGAAAAGAGTCAATAAAATATTAAAGACATCGGTGACTGTTACGTGACCCCTATTTTTTATTTCATATTTTAGCAAGATTTTGCATGGTCTTTCAACATACAAAGTTTAACCAAAATCTATTATTTAGAAAAGAAACCACCCTTACTTCCACAAACGCCTTTAAAATATGTTTATATGGATATTTCAGGTTAACTACATAAACCCACATGCCACTGTAATAACAAGTTGTATCGCGGTGAGATTGTTACTGTTGTTTCTCGCAGACTATCAGAAGCAATAAGCAGGTATATCGATATCGCTATTAGCGGTAAATAAACAGCCCTTTGAAAGGAATATTACTCCATTATCTAACCGCTGAGAGCCAATCTAGCACCATCCCGATACTAACAAGCTAATAGAACGGAAAGTGAAGGCATCCGTGGAAGCTCTTTGCCGCTCGGGGTGGTATGATACAACCTTTCATAAGCGTCGGCGTTAAGAGACTCAATGCATTCTTTCGTAAATAAACTACATCTGTAACAAGCCTAAACAGTAAGGAAATGGTCCACCAACATACTATAAACGCTATAGGAATGTTTTAGTTTTATAATGAACACACCCTCGCCCGCTAATATTCAAATAAACCATGTATTATATGATATTTTTTATTTTAACATTTTAGGCTATATTGTCGACATTTTTATAAGATAATTCCTATTTTTCTTTTAATTTACATACAATACATTTTCGGTATTGTTCTAAAAGTTTGGTCAAAAAGACACATACGTCTGTTTAGAAAGGTTAGAGTCCGTTGATATATTTCATTTTGCATACAAATGCGGTCTGCAGTGAACTGTTTATGATAACTAGACGCTATTGCACTTTGCGCCATTCCCAATTCAATTGACCCTGCGATGTGCTATATGAATGTGCTCCATCATGAATCTGTGTTATTTTAGATAAACGAGTACTACATGGATTTCATACTCCGAACATCAAGTCCACTAATACTGACATTTGGGTGAAGAGCTGATTTCAGATCTGTAAACACATCTTTTAACATTTTATAGTAATGCTGAGATAGCCATGGACGCCTCAAAGTGCATTGCAAATATTGCAGCCCACGGCGAAACACCTCCATGAAATAGGCGGCATCGGGGATTTCACATTTAAGACTTTTATTAGTGTTAACACTTTCGGGAAATAGAATATGCTATTTTTAGACATACCCCCAAGTAAAATATCTTATTAAAAAGGATAAAACTGCCAATTTTGAATGGTTTTTAAAACATTGTTGAAAATGGAGCATTTGTTCGAAAAAATTCTCTTTTTTTACACAATGTTTTCAACCGGCATCTGTTAAAGAGGCGCCAACTTGCGTATGGAGGAAATGGTTAAAAAATAGTGATATTTTTCAGGAGGTGACGTATCACGCCACGTCAAAGAGTCGAACTTGCATGAACATCCTTACTAAAACGGAAAAGGGTTGCATAAAATCAAAAAGCTCGGACACGTGGACGAACGGGAGGCTGCAGATTCCCGCCGTGCCTCCCTCGCTCCTATAGTACTGCAACATCATCGATATACGCTACTATGCCCAGGTAGACCCGAGAGAACCATAGATAACTAGTTAGATATACGCTACCATGCCCACATAGAGCCGAGAGAACGATAGATAACTAGCTAGATATACTCTATTATGCCCAGATAGACCCGAGAGAACGATAGATAACTAATTAGATATACTCTATTATGCCCACGTAGACCCGAGAGAACGATAGATAACTACATGTAGTTAGATATACTCTATTATGCCCACGTAGACCCGAGAGAACGATAGATAACTAGTTAGATATACGCTACTATGCCCAGGTAGACCCGAGAGAACGATGGACAACTAGTTAGATGTACTCTATTATGCCCACGTAGACCCGAGAGAACGGTAGATAACTAGCTAGATATACTCTATTATGCCCACGTAGACCCGAGAGAACGATAGATAACTAGTTAGATATACGCTATTATGCCCAGGTAGACCCGAGAGAACGATAGATAACTAGCTAGATATACGCTACTATCCCCAGGTAGACCCGAGAGAGCTAGATATACGCTACTAGCCAACTAC